>APFE031004505.1:97652-156242 GCA_000404065.3 Pinus taeda | reverse complement strand
GATATTAATCAGATCCGAATTTCAGGTTCATAAAATAGTTAGTTTCATTTCATCTCTTCATTTGCTTTCCCCAAATTCTTTTGGAGAGCCATGAACATATTATTTTTAACCCCAACTAAATTAAATCTAACCTAAAAATAAATAAACTTAATTTATAAAAAAACAGTTATTTTTAACCCCAAATAAATTAACTCTAACTTAAAAATAATTTTTTTTTGTAAGCTTTGGTGGGACTCTCCAATTTTCATGTCCATTACATACCCCACTACAGGGGAAGGGTAGCCCAAGATTTGAACCCAAGACTTCCGGTTCGGTGAGACTTCAATTTCCACGGCCATCTGCCACTTGAACTACTCCATGTGGACAACTCTAACTTAAAAATAATTATATAAATAGACTTATATTATAATTTTTTTATTTATTAATATTATGATATAGTTACATTATAAAAATCTATCGGACAATAAAGAAAATGATAAATAAAAATGATTGTGACATTGACATGATTTGTAAAAAAATATAGTGATACATGTTTCATCGACATATCATGAATACTTCAGGTCAATGCCTTGATATCAAATCATAAACGCAATTATGTAGTTAAGTAAACCACACCCATACAATGTTGTACACACGGTATGTAGCAATATGTTGTATAAATAGAATTCATGTAATATTATAACCCCCGAGTTATTTCTAATCAATATAAATTTATTGGTTAACGACAAATGGTACACATACACATATTGTATACATCTATTCGCATGCATGCAACAAGGACTTTCATTTAAATAGCTTTAAACAAATGAGATTAACACAAGCAAGTTCTTTGCAAATTGAGATTAGAACAAGCAAGTTCCTTGCAAATTGCGTGAGGTTAGGATTTAAGCGAATTTAAAAAGGTATTAAGGAATAGGGATTCTTTAATAAATAACTCTTCTTTTTTATATCTCAAAGTAGAAATTATATCATATTTTTTTTTATTAAGAATAAACATTTTATTAATATTATTATTATTTTTAATTTAAATTATTTTAATATAGTATTAATTTCTAAATTTATTATATATATAACTCAACAATATTTTGTTTTATAAATTTGATTTTTTTTTCATCTATGTTAATTGATCCAATTTGAATTTTATTAATATTCTTTGGAGATCATTCAAATTGTCTTGTTTTTAGTCATTGTTATTTTTATTTTATATCTCATCATCTTAGATCAAGTTGCTCTTCGTCGACGAAGATTATATGTTCAGGTGGAAGCGCTTCCTAACAATTATTCACCCGACAAAAGTCAGTGAACTTGAGGTCTCTTCGAACCAGTCCAAGATATATTTTTTATGGAGAAAATGGCTGGGTTCTTTTTACATATCACGTCCATGCAAAATGTTGGGTTTTAGGTGTTGTCACAAGTGGTGAAAGTGTTGGGGATGTTGGTGTTATTGTTGTTGTGAATAAAAGCTCACTTAGAGGCGTTTCGGATTTCTTTCCTCCATCTCAATTTGCTAGTTTACTGAATTGGTAGAGGGTGGTGTTATTGGTTTTTCCGACGAACTATCAGAAATTGTTTTGACGATCGAGATTTTCTTGCATTGGGCACTACATTCATGACTATAGATCTATTTTCCCTGCTGCAAGCAATCTGGGGTGGATCCGCTTCTCGTTAATTCCTTTACGTGATAGATAATTGTCACTCAGTATTTCGAGGGTGGTGGATTACTATTACACAACGACATATTTATTTATTATATCTGGTGGGGTTTTTCTTCGCGACGTGCATTTCATATTAAATCCTGCCCAACCATGTATTTGGTGACACATTCAAATATCCTTATTGGGTGGGGGGTATGATCATATTCACATTTACTGCTGGGAGGGACTTGTACTTGCATAAGGGTGTTCATTTTTGGAATGACACCCTCCTTAATTCAGTTCCATTGCGAGTTGATCTGGAATCTACATTTTGTTGTCAGATACATTGTTTCGGGATTTGCATGAGCTCTGCAGTACTTCACCCTGCTCTCCTGATCTTTTTTTCTCGCCTTTTTACATTGTCCATCCTCATCCAGATACCTACCATTCTCCTGACATCCTGGCATTTCCTTTTTTTATTTTACCTTCGCTCATGGCACACCTGGCATAATTTGTTGCCTCTCTGGATGTTGATGTGTCAGCACAAGAGGCATTCTTACATGTAACGACTATTGTGGAAGGATCACACCTCCCCCAATTCTCTTCATTTCCTCTTCGGGCGACCATTGGCTTTTCGATCAACTCCTAACCCAGTGCATGTGACACAGGTGGCATTCTGAATACTCCTGGTCATACTGATCATTCTTCTCCACATGATGTTTCTCGACTTGGCTTGTGTTCGTATGGAAAACACATCAAACCCTCCTCAGACACTAAGTTGCTCAACTTCGGATATGATGTAATATGGGATAGTGTTGCAAGTTTGCAGAAGTGAGCATTAGTGGGTAGATGGTATTTCACAGACGTGAAGGAGCATGATATGCAGTTGTGGGTTAACAGTTCTTGGTCCTCCATACTTGGATATCCGCCAAAAGTTAGCAAACTAGTGAATGGTTGGTACAACTTCCACTTCCTGCACTAAGAAGACCTAGATTGCATAAAAATCATCCCATGGGTTCGTGGACGCAATTTCCTTCACCTACACTTCTTGTATGTGGACTTCAACCCAATTCGTGATACCCCTAGAAATAATTTCGTGTGGGTCAAATTGTTGGGCCTCCCACTGGAATTCTGGACGCGCAGGGTTCTCATGGAGATCAAAAAGTCTATTGGACGTTTTGTATATGTCGACACAAAATGTATGGGTGCCAGTGACAAGCAGGTTGCATGTGACAAGCAGGTTGCATGGATCCTTGTTGAAATGGGTTTCTCCGGCAGATTGCCTAGACAAATCGACTTGGAATGGAATAATAATATTCACCATTAACGGTTGAACTATTGGTGTATTCCTTTCATATGCCTATTATGCTATAAAATGAGTCATCTATTGGAACATTTCCCAAGAAGGTTTGCTGAAAAGGGACACCATAGACATAGAGGTAATGGGCGCCAAGACTACAACTTGAAGGATGCATATGAGAACTCAGAACACATAGGTATTGATCACATCTCTGATAAATCTCCCATTCGCCATGAAATTCTTTCCTCCCCCTCTAGTATTTCCCCTCATCCTCTCCCTCACTTTGTTCCCCCTCTTAGTACCCACTGTTGGAGGCCTTCTTCTCCCCTCCCTCCACTACCACCTATTAGGGAACTAAACTATACCCCCAAGGCCCTGAAACCTTTGGGTGACCCTTCAAATATCCCTTTGCAGCCTCCTTCCCCTTCTTGCGACTACAGTCTGCCCCCCCTGTTGATACATTCCTCCCCTCGATCCCCTTGTCAGTCACTAGATGGGGTTGACCTTTCCCCCCACAATTTAGTGGATAACAATATCGAGTTCCTGATGGTAAAACCCTCTCTAGATCTGGTGTCTCTCACTATCCATAAGGGATCCCCATGCCCCCCTGCTTTCTCCATCATCCCAAATTCTGCTCCAAATGTCACAATCTAGAAAAAGGGGAAACATGGACTTTAGACTAAAAATCCGCGGGACTCGAAAAGTTTGTGTGATATTCCCATCGCCTCTATTTTCATTCGGGTTCTTAGATAATTATCACCTGATTCCACTCTTGTGTCATGAATTGTCTCTCCCTGAACATGCGTGGCTTGGGGGACCACTCTAAACTTCTATCCCTCAAGCATCTCTTCCTCTCCACTCACCCTTTTCTTATTCTATTACAGGAGGCCATGGTAGTATGAATTCGACTGAGAAGGTCCTTAAATACTTCTACAACATCTTTCCTGCATGGCATATGGTTGCAAATGATTCTTGTGGTCTTTCTGGCTGTATGGACACCCTTTGGGATCCTAGATGGGCTACTTTGTCTGCTTACATTTTTTTGGTGGAATTCTCCTGTCGGGGTACATTCGAGTTTTTTCTACTAGCTTGCATTTCCTCAATGTGGATGCTTCGTTTAGTGATACACTTACATTCCAGAAGTGTATGGGTGATTGTGATATTCTCAAAATTGGGTCTCTTATTATGGCAGGTGATTTCAATGCTGTATTGTCTGGAGATGAATGTTGGGGTGTCAAGTGTAGAGCGAACCCTCTCGCTGACCATCTTTTCCATTTATTTAAGACCAATCATCTCCTGGACATTAGACTCCTTTCGTTGTCTCCTACTTGGCACAATGGTCGTGCGGGTGATGACCATATTGCTAAAATGTTGGACTAGTTCTTAGTATAAGAAACTTTGTTGGAAAGACTGGGTTGTGTTAGAACATGGGTGGAAAAATCTTTGATCTCAGATCACATGCCGATCACTCTACAATGGAGATTGGAGCGGCTGCGCTTGGGCATCCCCTTCAAATTCAACAGAATCTAGTTGGAGGATCAAGAGTTTAATTCATTGGTTGATAATTTTTGGAGGGCTTACCCTCAGGTGGATGGTAAATCCCCGATGCTGCATCTGTCTGGTTTACTACAAGCTCTGAAAGTTGTGTTAGGATTTGGGAAAGGAAGAAGAAAAGAGCCTTGGCCAGAGAACTAAATATTATTTTGGGTGAAATCGAGCATCTCTACAACTTGATGGAGAGGGGCACGACATTTGGAAATATTTAGGAATCTCTCAAATCATTGGAAGCAAGAAAGTGACATTTCCTCTTCCAACAAGATGCATCATGGAGGCTCTAGATCCGAGCCCTTTGGTTGTGGGAAGGACATAATAACACTAAATTTTTTCATTGATATGCAAACCAAAGGAAAAATCAGAACACCATTTGGAAAATCAAAAGACTGGATGGTACTGTTGCCTACTCTACTTCGAAGATTCAAAGTGAAGCTTTTCTACATTTTCAATCCTTATTTCAGAAGCAGCCTAGAAACTACAACAATGATCAGTTATGGGGTTTGTGTGAATATCCTCCTATGTTCAATGACAAATTAAATGCAGAAGTTTATAGACCGGTCACCCTTGAAGAAATCCTACAAGCGCTGAAAACATTTGCAAAGATAAGAGCCCAGGTTTGGATGGATGGACTGTGGAATTTTTCTTACATTTCCACGATCTGGTTGGGAAGGACCTAGTTAACATGGTGGAGGAATCTCATTCTATGGGACGTGTCTTTGGAGCTATAAACTCCACTTTCATCACATTGATCCCCAAAGCTTTTGATATGTCCATCTTCTTGGACTATCAACCCATATCACTCTGCAACATAATTTATAAACTCATCTCAAAAGTCATTGCCGAACACATCAAAGGAACTCTCTCCTGCCATATCTCCAAGGAGCAGTCAGGTTTCCTCCACAATAGATTGAACCATGATGTTGTTTCTACTACATAGGAAGTCATTCATTCAATACATACCAGGAAGATGTCAACTATTGTAATGAAGATGGGCCTTTAGAAAGCGCATGACTATGTAGACTGGTCATTTCTCAGACTTATTCTTTCAAAGATAGGTCTAACAACTAATATAATAGAATGGATTATGGCTTGGGTCACATCGGTTCATTTTGTGGTTTTGATTAATTGCTACCCCTCCAATTTTTTCTCCGCTGGCAGGGGACTCTGGTAGGGGTGCTCTCTTTCATCACTGTTGTTTATTTTAATGATGGATTGTCTTAGTCTAAAAATTAGGAAGGTAGTTTTGGAGGGTCAATTCGAAGGTATTAGACTGGTGGCATGCATCATAATTTCCCATAATTTGTTTGTGGATGACTTTCTTGCTTTTGGTATGGCCTCCTACCTACAATGGAGGCATTTACATGTCATATCATAGTGATTTGGGGAAGCATCTAGTATGAATGCTAACGAAGGTAAATCTTTCATATTATATTCTGTTGGAGACCTAGGTGTAATTAAGGACATCAACGACATGTTCATTTTCCAGATTATGCCTTTAAGCGAAGGTCTCACATACCTGGGTTTTAGGATCAAACCCAATAATTATAATGCCTGAGATTGGTAGTGGCTATTAGATAAGTATAAGAGGCAGATCAATGGGTGGGCACACAAGAGCTTATCTTTGGGGGTAGATTTATCCTACTTCAAGCTATTTTACAACAAATGGTTGTATATTGGGCACAACTATACATCCTACCTACATCTGTCATCAACAAGATCAAACAAATCATGGCTGAGTTTATCTGGTCCGACAGGGAGGGTCATAAAAAATTCCATCTATACAAATGGGATAATGTTTCTACCCCTAATGAGTTGGGGGGTTAGGGTATCATTTATATCAGCCATTTGGACGCGTCCTCATCCTCAAATCTATGTGGTGGGATTTTTTCACTATTGGTATCTGGAGAGACATTGTTGCCACTAAGTATATTCATAATAGGGGGATCGAGTATTGGATCAGATCGGGACATATTGGAAATTCTCAAGGTTCGTACATTTGGAGATGTCTTCAAAGTCGACTATTTCTTGTAGCAACTTTGTTGGGCATTTGGTAGAGGAAACCATATCATGATAGGCATGGACAACATAAAAAGGGATGGAGGCGGCTCATGCCTTGTTGGAAAACTTGATTTTTTGCCTCCAACAACGAGGCTTCTTTATTCTAGAACAGGTTATTGACGGTTGGAATGGGCAAGTGCCAACCTGGAAAAGTGTAGAATCGATGGGTTTGTCAAACATGTATGCGACTGAATGGGAGGAATACATTTTTGATTTGAGACATGCTGGCCTCAATAGATTTCATGAGGGCAACTCTCTTACCTAGGCAGGGAAGCTTCGTGCAAAGATGATTGGGGTTACAGATACCTACAGGTACCTATTTCATTTACATCACTCTAATCTCCATCCATGTTGGTTTTTACTTGTTTGGAAAATTGACATTCCCACCAAGATCATTCTCTTTAATTGGCTTGCCTGGAAAATAAAAATCTTACCTAGGAGAATATTTGTAAGGGTGGTTGGACGGGACGTGGAGATGTCCCCTGTGCAAGACTGCCAATGAGGAAAATGGTCATATTTTTTTAGAGTATCAATTCACTGCTTGCATATGATTTGGTATATGCTCTGCTCTAAATATAACCTTCAGAATTTTTGATAGCTTGGACGACTGTTTCTTGTGGTGGGTGCATCGGCGTCAAAAGAATAAGGCCATTCCTTTCCTTACCACTTGGGAAATTTTGTGTGCTAGGAATAGACTTATTTTTGAAGGGACCTCGACGATCCCTCTCGTCATCATTCACAAATTACTACTCAGACATTAGAATGTAAGGATCTCGTTTGGTGTTATTAAGGATAGATCCCTTAGATCTGCTCCAAATGAATTACATTTCTCGACAAGATATTTTGACGGTGCTGCTTAGAATTTTGTTTGTGGTTGTGGCGCTTGGATAAGAGTACATCACTTCTGCCATTATATATTCCATTGGAATGGGGGACATGGTACAAACATGAGGGTGGAAACTCTAGCCCTGTGGGCATTGTTGTGGATTGCCATACAACTTTGTATATATACACTATTTGTGTATGGGGACTCACAAGTCCTCATTAATGATATCACAACAAACTTAGATTTCTCTCGCCCGCATCTCTCTGGGTGGATTACATAGATTAAGCATCTCATGGGCTCATTCAAAGAGGTTACATTTCAGCATATATACCGTGAGAAGAACCAGGTTGCATATTTGCTGTTGAAACAGGGGATCACTGATTCATATGGTAACTTCCATTACACATACATGGAAGGTGGGACATAGTTGGCTCAAGGACCTTTTCCCTTACCTTAGTCTTTTTCCTATTTGTGTTATTCCCTTATCACATATATGCTTTTGTCAGCTTCTAGATGCTATAATTTACAACTTTTTGTATGACTATATGGGGATTTCTCATCTAACTATTTTCTAGTCATGTTAGAAGTTATGTACCACTTTTCGGTTAACTCTTTGCCTTGGATGGACACTCTAAATATGGAATGATTATTGGTCTCCTTTAGTTTATCTGACAAAAATATTTTGAATATGTGAGCTAAGATGTACTCTTGCTTTTATTCTGAACATATGCACTGTACATTAGATAAACCAACGTTTTTTTCATCTGAAAAAATAAATAAACTTTTTATAGATTTGATCTAGAGGCATCCTGTTAAGGACAAGAAATGAAGCATATAAGATTAATCCCATTGTTTAATGATAAAGAAAAATTGATTATGGTTAAGAAATTAAATATCTTCCCAAATATTAAACACTATTTATTATTAAAAGAATTGAAGTTCTGGTTTGTTTTTGTTATTTTAAATAAAGTTTGTTATTCTTTCAAATTGGAGATATATATGCATATCATTTAAAGTTTATTATGCAAATCAGACTAGATACAGAACTTCAATTTTTTTTTATTAATCAAGAGGAGAGTTTTCTAATTAGAGTCCAAAAAACAAAAATACTAAATAAGTCTAGAGGGCCTTTAGGGCTATTCTTAACCAAAAAAAAGAAAACTTAAAAATAGAAGTAGAAGAATAGAGCATCTACAAGGTAATCATCTATGCTTATCAAAATCGACGGCTTCGATTAGAATGGGCTCCTTGTTGCTACCCCAAGAGCAACTAGGATTAGAAGGGATGCTCAATTGCTTCTCTAAACATCTGAGCCTACGATCCATGGAGCCGTATGTTGCTACATATTGTTGAGGGTCAGGAGGATAGTCTCTTGGATTTATTTTTGTCAACCAAGACTTTTCCAAGAAGAAATTTAAGTGTTAGTAAATATCCATAGTATACATGTATTCACCGTAGTGGCCCTTGGTATGCCTTGTGTCCGAGACCCAATCCACCATCTTTGACATCTGTGTCTCTCATCAACCAACCCCTGCTCTACTTGGGCTATTTCATCTTGCACTGGTTGGGGTTGAGCTCATGGTACCTGGATACCAGGATCTATGCCCACATTTGAGCTCGTAAACGTCCAAGCTCCTAGTAATAGATTAGGCCATGTCGAGCCCTAACCCTTTGACGAGGCATATTGTCTTGTAAATTAAGAAACTTGACTAAGATGCCTGCTAAAGGCCACCTTGCACTACTAACATTAGGTGGAGGCCATCCACGCAGGTTGACAAAACTGTGAAGAGTCAAGCCTTGAAAAGTAATAAAGCCACTGAAAAAGCGAAGCAAAGGAAGAGTTTTGGGCACAAAATAAACTAGAGGAGCCCAAATTGTCTCAGACGGTGAAGTGATAATGAAACCTCCTAGGGAGCAAAGGAAACAACTTAACCAAGCCAACTCATAATACATGATCACCAAGAACCACAAACTTTGCAGACAATTCTAGAGAAAAGCAAACAAAGAGAAGAAATACTACATTGCTGACCATCCAGAGTAATACCAAGCCAATGGCACACCCCGGGATGCCAAAATTCTTCCTTTTATAAGTTAGTATACTAGAGTCAAGCTACTTGCTGAGCAACATAATAAGTCATCGTGCACACAATGTTTTAAATCATGAATGGAGTACTTGCTACTCGCTTCCAATTAAACCTTGAACTAGTCGAAAAATTTGATTTGCTAGGATCATTTTGCAGCTTGGTATGATTCACCATAAATCTCAGAGATATGCATGTAGCCACATCCCTTGAGGGGGTCGTGCTACCACATCCCTCGAAGATTAATGTCTTGAGGGGAGCATGCTGCCACATCCCTCTGCGGTGTTAGTTGGTGGGATGGTTGTAGTGCGCCTCCCCACCTGTCCTTCATAGACACCCAATCCGAGGCAAATTAAAGTTGTAGTTTAACTCTTCTATATTTTGGTTTTTTTCTAGGCATATTTTATGGTTAATTTTGACCAAAATATGGCAAGGATGTGTTAGAATCACAAGTTTGAGTTGTATCAAATGTCCTAGTAATTTTTTGGAACGTTGAAGCTATTTATACATTAAAAACATATTTTAAACAAGGAAAAATCACATTTTTGCTTTAAAATATATATTCAAATTCTAACTAAAATAAAATAATTCCAAAATGTAATAAACTTAAATACCTCGAGAAGCTAAATATTTAATGATACGTATAATAAGTTAATAAGGAGTGTTTTAATGAACACTCTAGCATTTTGACAAATAAATTGCCAATCTTTCTTGAAGCATCGGTTAGATTGACTTATAAGTGTTTGCTGTGGAAAATGGTCGCACTATCTTTGTCCCACATGTATCAAAGAAACTAAAATTATAGCGAGGAAGAATATAAATTGAAGGAACAAACATTTGAGAACTATCTTTGCGCTTGGGGCAATGACGCAGCTAGTGAGGTAAAACCGAGGCGCGTCAATTGCTGGTTGAAAACTATTTCCAACCCCCCTCGTTGGCCTGGGCCTCGCCTTGGCCCTCGAGAATTTTTGGAGGGCTCGCCTTTGGCTCGAGCCCTAACAAATCGAAAAGTAAATTGAAAATTGCCTTTTATGGTCGTCGAGTAAATGTTTACATCTTGGCTGCAGGTTATATGGGAAGTGTAAATGTTTACATCTTGACTGCAGGTTAGCCCTAACAAATCGAAAGGTAAATTGAAAATTGCTTTTTATGGTCGTCGAGTAAATGTTTACATCTTGGCTGCAGGTTATATGTGAAGTGTAAACAATATATGTTAAGTGTAAATGTTTACATCTTGGCTGCAGGTTATATGTGAAGTGTGGTATATTACGTTTGGCGCTCCAAAGTGGCCTTTTATTCTATTTTAGCGTCTTCCGATTTTTCATAGTTCAATCAAGGTAAGGTTCAATGAAAAGCTGTAAAAAGGGCAAGAAACCAAAGAGCGAGAACATGTTTAAAGGGTTTAAGTTTCACTCAATGTAAGATGAAACAAAGTAAAAGGGTTTAAGTTTTACTCTATGTAAGATGAAACAAAGGATCGTCGGAGCGGGAGATGAGTTAAAACGATATATTAAGGGGAGATGAGTTAAAACAATATGTTAAGAGATCATAAACATAGAAGATGGACCAAAGAACAAAACATGGAGCGTGAGTACTCATTCAACCATGAGAGGCGAAAATAGTGGAATATGTGAGTATTGATTCAACCATGAGAGGCGAAAATAGTGGAATATGTGAGTATTGATTCAACTATGAGAGGCGAAATATTGGAATATTGAAGGTAGAAATATTCGAATATTGAAGGCAGTTGTCTATAATGAGATTTTTTGGAAGCTTTTTTTGTGGGTTTTTCCTGTCAAAATCTGGCAGCAATTTATTGGAATCGCTAAGTTTGATAGCTAGTTTCTGCACAATCAAAGTGCCCCAGGGGTTTTTCAGGGTGCTGAATCCAAATATGCAGTTAAAAAACCATTTTAACTGCAGCAAATCTTGTATTTTAACTGCAGCAAGCAAATTAAAATTTAAGCTCAATTTCTTCCGCCCAAATCTCCAAAAAATGGCATTATAGACAACTCCATATTAAAAGGGTGTGTCCGCAACTCTGACACATCCAGATTTAGATGAAATATTCGAATATTGAAGGGGTATCCATATTATTCGAATATTGAAGGGGGTATCCATATTTAGATGAAGGGATGTGTCAGCAACTCTGACCCATCCAGATTTAGATGAAATATTGGAATATTGAAGGGGTGTGTCCGCAACTCTACACATCCATATTTAGATGAAGGGAGGCGTCCGCAACTCTGACCCATCCAGATTTAGATTAAGGTACCTGGTAGGGGAAGACAAAAGGTACAAGGACAAGGGAGACCAGCAGGAAAATCGAGAAACATGAAAAATGAAGGGAAAATCGAGAAGCATGAAAAATTAGATTAAGGTACCTGGTAGGGGAAGACAAAAGGCACAAGGACAAGGGAGACAAACAGGAAAATCGAGGAACATGAAAAATAAAGGGAAAATCGAGGAACATAAAAAATAAAGGGAAAGTAGAGGAAGATAAAAGGGAAAATCGAGGAACATGAAAAATCAATTCAAGGCAAAGTAAAGGAAGATAAAAGAGAAAATCGAGGAACATGAAAAATCAATGTAAAGTAAAGGAAGATAAAAGTTAAAAGGAGAAATCAGGAAAAATGGTACAGTAAGGAACATGAAAATTGAAGGGAAAGTAGAGGAAGATAAAAGGGAAAATCGAGGAACATGAAAAATCAATTCAAAGCAAAGTAAAGGAAGATAAAAGGGAAAATCGAGAAACATGAAAAATCAATGCAAAGTAAAGGAAGATAAAAGTTAAAAGGAGAAATCAGGAAAAATGGTACAGTAAGGAACATGAAAATTGAAGGCATTTAAAGGAAGATAAGTAGAAAACAACAAGAAGAAGACTAGGAAGATAAGCAACCAGAAAAAGACTAAAGGCATAAGGAGAAGGAAGACAAGCAGGAAAATGGTCCAATGGAGGAACATGAAAAATCAAGGCAAGTAAAGGAAAATAAAAGGTAAAAGGAGAAATCAGGAAAAATGGTACAGTAAGTAACATGAAAAATCAAGGCACATAAAGGAAGATGTTAAAGGGAGAAACCAACAAGAAGAGAGGAGAGGTGGAAAAAGACATAATAAAGAGCAAAGATATAAATGAATGAATGAATGATTTTAAGGGGAAAATAACAGAATAAAGAGCAAAGATATAAATGAATGAATGAATAATTTTAATGATGTTTACGAGGCTAAACAACTTAAGGGACTAAGAGAATAACAATCTTAATTTATTTTCATATTCTTTTCGATATTGGATCTTTTACTGAGTCTTGACTAAGGTTGACAATATTGATCTGACCTTTCTCAAATAGACGGTGCATGTTGTCACCCTTTAGATTGTTTTCGATCTGACCTTTCTCAAATAGACGGTGCATGTTGTCACCCTTTAGATTGTTTTCATACTAAATGTGGATATCTTCATAGGCTGCACACTCCATTACAAAATGCCATTCTATCTCCACCACATCCTTATCACAGAAAAAACAAGTTCTCTCTTCCCAAACTTCTTTGGGGATCTTCCACCTAAGAGTCTCACATCTAAGGTGATGTGACCCTGTCCTCATCTCTGCCACTAGCATCCTTGATTTTCCTTTAATAGCTGCCCCTAAATATGTTTTCTCACCATAGTCACAAGTTGAATTGAACTCTTTGATATAATATGTTTTTTAACAACTAATCAAAATGGGGCTAGACTAAAAACCAAGCACCAAATTGGACAACTAATCAACATGGGCTGGAATGAGGACCAAGTGCTGAAGGGGACAACTAATCAACATGATTTTGAATAAAGGATTACATAGAATATTCCCCCAAAAAAACTCACTTGTCATTTGGAACACAGAGGTAATTTTGCAATACAAAATGAACATTTATAGGAAGATACTTATGAGGTTACCTAGTAATAAAGGGGTCTAGGAGGATACTTATGAGGTTACAAAGTGATAAAGGGGTTTAGTAATCGTTCTATGGTTTTTTTAGTTTTATTGGCGGATCACTTAATATAAGAGATTTTTTTTTGTTGTTTTTTAAAGTAGATAAAGTCTTATGATACATGGCTATTTACTTTAAGGGGTTTTTTTATTATTAAATTAGATAATAGTTAGTATGTCAATTGTTATATAATGACATAAGTAGGATATCTTTGGTTGTCGCTGTCATGATTATTTTCACTATTGTGAACTATGACCTAAGTTTTTGAGTTGAGACAAATTAGGAATAAAACATTATATTTGTTTTTCTTGAATACAATCAAGACATTATTAGAATGTTGGTTTTCTCATAGTATTTAAGTTAGAATGTTGGGTTTTTCATAGTTCTGAAGTTTTATTATGCATATGTTAGTTTTCTCATGGTACTTAAATTTTCATTATGCATATGTTGTTTTTCTCAGGGTACTTAAGTTAGAATGTTAGTTTTTCATAGTTCTTAAGTTTTTATTATGCATATGTTGGTTTTTTCATAGTACTTAAATTTTCGTTATGCATATGTTGGTTTTCTCAGGGTACTTAAATTAGAATGTTAGTTTTTCATAGTTCTTAAGTTTTTATTATGCATATGTTGATTTTTTCATGGTACTTAAATTTTCATTATGCATATATTGGTTTTCTCAATAAACTTAAGTTTTCACTATACATATATTGGTTTTCTCATTACTTAAATTTTCACTATACATATATTAGTTTTCATGATACTTAAATTTTTACTATATATTGATGTACTCAATTATCATATAATTTCTTTAAAATATGATACAATAATAACGATAATATAAAATAAAATTTAATTAAATAACATTATAATAAAAAAACTACAATAAATTAAAAAATAATAATTAATTAATCAATAATCCTAAAAATTATTATATTAAATATCTAAAACTATTAACCATAAATATTTTAAAATATTAATATAAACTATATAAAAACTAAAATACACAATTTACATCTTCAAAACAAATTCATTTTCATCCATATCATAATATCTCAGAGGTTATTGCCAAAGCAATGTTAAAGGATCCAAAGCACCAAACTCATATTGCCAAAGCACTAATATTATAATACACCAATGTGCACATCCTTGACTTAATATTTAATATTTATCAATATGGCATACGTTTTCCAAAATGCAATCCATTTTCAATCGAAATAATTTCTTAATACCAACTTTTTACTCGCAAGTTAATTTTGGAAATTAACCTTTTACTCACAAGTCAATTTAATTTAAATTTGCTCTGCACATTTCCCCTCTTTCCTGGCTCTTTGTTATAAAAATTCCTTCCACGTAAACTTTTTATACCTTATAAAATATCTATATCAATTCTAAGATTCCTTCCAATTGAGTCACTATATTAACAATGCATCCAGGAATAACCATTTTAGCAAAGGATATGTTTTGTGTTGGTATTTATCTTTCTGAGTGTCGTTTCAAATGGCAACTCCCTGAAGTACATTTTATTTTTTAAGCGAGATTTAACATGTGCAGTCATGGTGGTTATCATTTTTCGAATTCATAAATGCTTCAAATCCAGATTCTACAATTTGGAATTTTGTTGGGCCAATATGCAAATTCATTGGAGGCGAAAAATGAACCAATTCATAAATTATTTAAATTTGATCCATAATTGGGCCAATATATATGTAAATTCATTGAGTCTCAAAAATTACAATTTTTTTTTTTTTTTTTAAAATTTGATCCGTTTTGCTGCACTGATATGCAATTCCTTTGGGTTTCAAGAAACATGTTAATTTGTGTAGCTTTGATATGTGTTTTAATCTCAGGTGATGTTGGTGTTTGAGGGGCTAGAATCACTGATGGATTAATTATCTCTAATATTTTCAGTTAATTTGTAAAGAAGATTGAATTTGTAAAGAAGATTGTTTATCTCTGAAGTTAATTTTAATTATTTTTTTAAGTAGGAAAAATGGTTGATTAATCAAGATTAATTGAGATAAATAGATTTTCCTTAGTAATTTCTGGAAAAGTCATTTGATGGGGCTATTGATTGAGATTAGATTGTGATTTCTGGAAAAGTCATTTGATGGGGCTATTGATTGAGATTAGATTGTGATTTCTGGAAAAGTCATTTGATGGGGCTATTGATTGAAATTAGATTGTGACCTTGTCAATTAGAGATTATAAGAGGAGATTGGTAAGTGTTTAGAGAGCACAATTCATGTGACAGATTTGCAATGATAGCAAGAACAAAGTAATAACATGGAGGACACCAACATTTGAGATCAACAGTGATTGAAGATTGAGTTGCTGAAATGATTTCTTCAGAGTGATTTCCAGTTTCTCAAAGGGAGAGAATTTATTTGCAAAGGTCGAGTTTCCCCCGTAGTGCGAGTTGGTTCAGTGAGGTTATGTTGCCAGAGCAAGAGAAAATTTGCCAGTGAAGGTCCAATTTCCAGAGAAAGCCGATAACTTTCCATAATAAAAATACTTATTTGCAGAAATGGTTTTTCTAGGTTGGGGTTTTTCCAGAAACATTTGTCTAAAAATATAGATATCTGTTTTTTTTTTTCTCATAGGAAAATTTGGGCAGATCAACCCGGAAGGGAATATTTTTAAAGCCCGCAGGCCAGACTAGCAGGGCTAACCTCAAAGGCATCGAAGAGAATTGACCCCCTGTAACCCCAATCTGCATTCAACCAGTTGAACTAACCCTCGGGGCAAACTAACCCTCGGGGCAAAATATAGATATATGTTATTTTGTATGTATGCAATATTTTCTAAATCCATATGAGTTAATTTTCGAAAAATTACACTAGTGTTTTATTTAGTGTTTACCACATACATTAATTGCAGAAAACAAATAATCTATTTCAAATAAGTGAAAATTAACAACAATTTTAAAAATTTCACAAACCAACCTCTTCTCTCTGTTTATTCAATGCATGATATGTGCTATGACGCAGAACATTACAGCTAATACGAAAACGATAAAAATAGTTCCGCTAGTCAACTAAGTTTATATGACAAATCCTCCAATCATTGGCTAAATAATTATTTTTCACAATATAATACAGAAGCCCTCAAATAATACTTGGAACAAACTAAATCCTGTTTCATGGCCATCCTATTCTCCAACAAGATGCGTGAGGTTTAATTGTGAACAGGGACCGTTGCAGGGACCTTAATCTTATTAATCTCAGATAATTTCTATTTAGCAAACCTGAACCGCATTCAAAATGAAAATGAAAACCAAGATTTGCACATGCAACACTGACCACATTTCAGTCCGCAATATATTGTATCCACATGTCTTATTAAAACCTAGATTTATTTAATTTTGAATTTTGAGCGAGGATCTATTTTTCCCAATCTGTGTTCCAGGTTATAAAGACAATGAGGGAAGCAACAATGGCTTGTGTTCCACTTAATGCAGACTCAAATTCCTAGGTGCTTATATTTTTTTTTGAATTTGGTAGACTTCATATTAATTTTCAACAAGAATATATAGAGATGTCACTGTGACTACTCCTCTTCCATTGGGAAGTAGACCAATAATAGTACAGTAAAATGTCTTTGGACTACATAAACTGTCTGAATATAGTGACAAAACAAAAAAATTAGAAATGTCTAAAACAGACTAGAGATCTACAATAAACAGATGAACTATTTCTTCTATGATTGCATTACTATGCATGACATAAATACTCAGAAAGAGCATTTATCTGGAAGGTGAGTCCATGTAGATGGTGTCCTGTGCTTCAGTCCTCTTTTGAATTGGAAAACTCCAATATGCTTGGCCAACATTGATACCCTGTCATTAACCCTCCTTATTTGCTTCTGCACTTCATTAATACATAATAAATCTCTTGCTGGGTTTCCGAGCATTCAACCAACACTTCGCCCCTGCCAGTACAAATCGATGGTCTACATATACCCGTTCTGCCTAATTCTGGCGTTTCTAGTGTCTAAAACGCAGCCTCCTACTTCAATTTTTGCATGGAAAATGCCTCTTTCTGCACTTTGAATTTCTCTTCAAATTGCAGGAGGGGTTGACTACACAAAGACTGTTTCTGAATGTTTTGCAGAGTGTTAGGGCTCTTGAACTCATGGGGTTGACTACACAAAGAGTTTCTGAATGTTCTGCAGAGTATTAGGGCTCTTGAACTCAAGGGTTTGACTACACAAAGAGTTTCTGAATGTTTTGCAGAGTGTTAGGGCTCAAGGGCGGTGGGAGCTCCTTATACCCCGACGACCCCTTGCCCTAGCAGTGCGAACCATAGAACACAGAGGAAGGAAGGACCTAAGACACCATAGCCTAATGTGACAAGGAAAATGACTCGATAGGAAATGGAATCATTGAAACCCAAGTTGGAAGAAACCCTGAGTTATGATCAAGCCGTGAGAGAGACAAGGAGAAGAGAGGAGAACTTTGGGCAACCTGAAATTTCAAACCAGTGTGAAAATAAGATGACGCTTCTACTAAAAGCCAAAGCAATTCTTGCGCTGTCCTCCTTAAACATAGTTTAAAAATCAAAGCCCACCAGAGTTCCCATTGTTTGAGAAAGGATTCAGGCAAAACAACAAAGAAGCAAAGCCAAATACCATAACAAAGACACAAAGTAACATTAACAGGACCATAAACCAAAGGAAAGATAGATTTCCAAACAAATGAAAGCCATCAGATGCAGACCTATGAGCTGACACTGTGCGGGAGAGCTCTGAACAATGTCCCACCTGAAGCCTGCTGCTACCCACCAGAAATCAAAACTGAAGCCCAGGGCTAAGAAGGAACCCGAACCAACTTAATGAGCACTGAAAAGACCGAATTTCCTCCAGACCAGAACTTATAATTTAAATATTCCGTATAAAAAATCTTCTTTGAACCAACTTAATGAGCACTGAAAAGACCGAATTTCCTCCAGACCAGAACTTATAATTTAAATGTTCCGTATAAAAAATCTTGACCCAAACAAGGAGGAGTTCCGTCTTCCAGGCAATGAAAAAAATTCCAAGAACATAAAGTAAAAACTTGTGTTCAAAGAGCATTTACACCAAAAACCTATAGTTTCCTTACGAGATTCCTGTGAAGGACATCCTTCCTTGCAGTCTTCTCTATAAGTTGCCCAATGATTCCTGGTGGAAACAACCATCGAACACATTCTCTAGACTAAAACCAACATGGTGAGGATTCCTAAAACCCGACTTCTATCAACGGTCACTTACTATGTAATTGTGGTCTATTAAAATGTATTAAGCCTGGAGTGTTAGCTTAATTGATTGAGCCCTGTACTTAAAGCACTTTTGTTAATAAGAAATCACGGGTTCTTTAAAAACCTTGTTAATGAAGCATATTGACTTTGACTTACAAGTGTTTCTGGTGGAATATAGTGGCATTATCTTTGTCCCACATGTATCAAATAAACGAAAATTATAGCGAGGAAGAACATAAATCGAAGGAACAAACATTTGAGAAGTATCTTTGCGCTTGGGGCAATGACGCAGCTAGTGAGGTAAAACCGAGGCGCGTCAATTGCTGGTTGAAAACTATTTCCAACCCCCCTCGTTGGCCTGGGCCTCGCCTTGGCCCTCGAGAATTTTTGGAGGGCTCGCCTTTGGCTCGAGCCCTAAAAATCGAAAAATAAATTGGAAATACGACTTTCCAAATGAGCTTGGAGTAAATGTTTACATCTAGTCTCCAGGGATAAAATAATGAGCTTGGAGTAAATGTTTACATATAGTCTTAGTCTCCAGGGATAAAATAATGAGTTTGGAGTAAATGTTTACATATAGCCTTCAGGGATAAAATGTTTACTCCAGGGTTAAAATATTTGTTTTTCTTGAATACGATTAGAACATATTAGAATGTTGATTTTCTCATAGTAATTGTATTTTTATTATGTATATGTTAGTTTTTTCATGGTATTAAAATTTCCATTATATATAAGTTGGTTTTCTTATAATACTTAAATTTTCACTATGTATAAATTAGTTTTCTGACCATACTTGAGTTTTTATGTACTCAAACTGTCTTTCAAATTTCTTTCAAATTTTTTTTTATAATTAATATACTATATATCAAGTAAAAAAATAATAAATAATTATAATTAATAATTGATAATAAAAATACAATATATTTTGATTTTTTTTAAATAATTTTTAAAATTAATGTTAAATAAATTGTTAATATGCTAAATTATAGGAAACCTAAAATATCACACAATTTGTATATTGAAAACAAATTCGTTTTCTTCCACATCAGAGTATCTCAAAGATTATTGCCAAAACACTAATATTATAATACATCAATCTGCACATTTTTGGTTTGCAATATTTAT
Organism: Pinus taeda; assembly: GCA_000404065.3. Lineage (NCBI taxonomy): Eukaryota > Viridiplantae > Streptophyta > Pinopsida > Pinales > Pinaceae > Pinus > Pinus taeda. The sequence continues at coordinate 136,464 of APFE031004505.1, read as the reverse complement.
AAAATATGACGACCGGTTTCCAAAATGCAATCCGTTTTCAATCCAAAAAGTTTCTTAACATCCAACTTTTTACTTACAAATTAATTTAGACTAAATTAACCCTTTTTTTTTTTTTAACATAGATTGATATGATCTTTCATTGACTCGGCTGCCAGAAGTCATCAAATCGGTTACAATAGGCAGGTGGATTTTCTGCTTGACTTTTTAGCCAGCGAACTATGCCCTCTACTCTAAACAGTCTCTTTTTTTTTACATTTAGCAAAGTGGATTTTCTGCTTGACTTTTCAGCCAGCGAACTATGCCCTCTACTCTAAACAGTCTCTTTTTTTTTACATTTAGCAAAGTGTGATTCTGCTGCTAATTTCCCCAGATGGAAGATACAAACAAACTGGTATAGAAGGAGACATAAACATTTCACTTTAGGGAATTGGGTCCCAAAGGGCTTTATTATCTATGAGAAGGGAGCCAATGTCTAGGTGGGCTGCCTTATTTGCCTCGCTGTCTGCTTCTCTGTTGTTTGTTCTCAAGACATGGAAGAAATTCAGTTTCATAGTTTTTGTCTAAGTCTTTGATCCTTGAGATTATTCTTGCCAGTTGTAGGTCCGCTGAGATGGAATTGTTCGCCAGTGCTTGGATAATTCCTTGGGAATCTCCAAAAACATTTGCCTCCTTATAGCCCAATTCTTTGAGAAATTTGGATCCTTGGTAGAGGGCCATCGCTTCTGCTTGGATGCTTGTAGAGTGGCCTAATCCCAAAGCAAATCTGTGGACAGCTGCTCCGTCTGGATTTATTATGATACCTCCGGCTCCTGCAATACCTGGGTTCCCTTTAGCAGCCCCATCGAAGAAGAGCGATGGTAGAATTTGGTTGGACAACCAGGTTTGAAATTCTTGATCATTTTTCCTGATTTGCCAATCTTCGGGAGGAGGGGGAGAATTGTTTACTTTTGGGAATTTGAAGTTAAGAGCCAAACCAAGTTCTATGTCCTGTTCGCTTAAGTTGGCATCATCCCCTTTGTCTTCTAGCCACTCAGCTCGCTGGCATTTTGCTGCATTGGCCACTAATCTGAAATCCTGCTCTTTATTTCGAAAAATCCTTTGGTTCCTTTCCAACCATACTTGCCCACTGATGAACTTTGGTAAAGCGCTCCATGCTGATCTCACTGTTTTATTTTTTAGACGGTGGCCTGGGTATTTGGTCATCCAATTTGCAATAATAAAGGGGCTGAAGAAGGGAAGGTGAACTTATGGATCCAAGGGCCTAGGAGCTCCTGCCAGATAGAGGATACGAATCTGCATTCGATCATAATATGAAGGGCAGTGTCAGGATTTTCCTTACATAAGGAGCATCTAGACGGCCCTTAGAAGCCCCTTATCTGCAGCCTGTCTTCGGTCAATATTCTCTGGTGACAAAGGAGCCAGCAAAAGTGGTCAACCTTGGGGATTGAAGGAATTCTCCATATGCCAGTCCAGGGAGCAGGGTTGGGTGGCACATGAGGCCTCTCTAGGCATTTGGCATAGCCCTGAGATACAGAATACCCTGAACGTTTTATTCCCCAACCTCTCACATCGTGCTTAATTTTTTAGAGTGGGAGCAAGCCCATGCAAATGCGTGTATAGAGAGTTCAGGTCAGGGCAAAGTTGAGTAGGAACAACGAGTTGTTTCCAACCAACCCACGCGTTTTCCTCCCAATTCGATAGATCCCACAGCGTATTTATATTAGCTTTTGTCATCCAACGCTGCAAAACAGGCTTGCGCAATACTTCAGCTAGGGGGGGTTTATTAAGAATGCTGTCCTTCCATATATGAATACGCTTTCCGTTGCCTGGAACCTAGAAATCTTGATTTCGAATCAAAGCGCTGGTTTTGCTGATGAATTTGCTGAAAGGGGTGTTAAAATTATTCTTGGGCTGATCTAAACATCGAGTTCTTGGTCCTCTGTAATATTTTCTCCATAGAACAATTTGAACCCAGCCAGGATTTGGAGAAATGATCCTCTAAATTACTTTGGCTCCCATGGCTACGTTTTGTGCATTAAGATCTTTTAGATTCAAACCTCCCTCCTGGAATGGTCTGGAGACAGTATCCCAATTTATCAGAGAAAATCTTTTCTCGTTTTGTTTACCTCCCTTCCATAGAAAAGTTTTGATTAAGCCCTCCATTTTTTTTTTATGATTCCTACGGGTGCCAATAGGACTGAAAAATTAAGAAGAGGGAGACTGCTGAGGACGGATTTTATGAGAACCGTTTTTCCTGCTAAATTTAGCCAGGAGGACCCCCAAGCCTGCAATTTTAGTTTAAATTTGTCTATAAGTGGCAGCCAGTGTTTGCCCAACGCCCTTGAGTGAAAGATGGGCAAGCCCAGGTACTTGAACGAGGACCATGAAACAGAGATTGCAAACCCCAAGCAGCGAGCAATATAATTTGCAGTAGGGGCGGGAATGTTCCAGCTGTATATGTGACATTTGGAGTCGTTTAGAACACTGCCTAAGATCTTGCAGTATTCTTCTAGAACTTCTTTGAATTTGGACGCTGAATGCAGTGATGCAGCCCCCAGTAAAATGGTGTCATCCACGAAGAGCGCATGATTGATGCTTTTGACCCCTCTAGCTATGCATAGGCCAGCTAATTCATGATCTTGTTGTTTGCGTTGAAGATAGACGCTGAGTACAGATGCTTGAAGCACAAAAAGGAGAGGGGACAGGGGACACCCCTGCCTCAGCCCTCTAGAGGCTTTGAAGAAGTCAGCTGCCCTTCCATTTACCAGTGGGGCAATCCATGGCTCTGAGATGCAAGCTCTAATCCATTTGATAAAGCTTGGGCTGAACCCCATATTTTGCATAACATCAAACAAAAAACTATGCCTAACCCTATCAAAAGCATTTGCAAGATCTAGTTTGACAACCATACCTTTCTCCTTGCGGTGGAGGCTGGAGTGAATCGCCTCTTGGACCAGCACGAAGTTGTCCACCAATTGCCTGCCTTGGATAAATCCACCTTGATTATCAGGGATGATTTTGGGGAGGATCCTTTTCAACCTATTGGCTATCACTTTAGTTATGACTTTATACCCAATATTACAAAGAGAAATTGGGTGAAATCTGCTGAATGTATTAGCTCCTTTCTCTTTGGGGATGAGAGCGAGAAAGGCTGAGTTTGTATTGCCACCTATCTTTTGACAATCCTGAGATTTCTGTATCATTTTGTACAAAATTTTTTCTACTATCTGCCAACAAACCTGGAGGAACCTGGGCGTGAAACCATCAGGACCTAGGGCTTTGTCCGGGTCCATTGAGAACAAGGCTTCCTTAACTTCCTTTAGAGTGATTTTATCTTCTAGGGACTGGTTCATTTTAGAGGAGATCATGATAGGGACAACGTCCAACAGGGCAACGTTGACATCAGCTCCAGCTTCTTCTCTGTACAACTGTTCAAAGTGGGCTGTAGCTGTCTTTTTTATGCTGATAAAGTCCTTCAATACTTGGTTGGCTTCCTTTATCTCGCTGATGGAGTTGCGGGCTTTCCTGGCTTGGGCTTGTTTATGGAAGAATGTGGAATTTCTATCTCTAGATTTGAGCCAGAGGCTCCTAGACTTGAGCCTCTAGAATTCTTCCTCTGCCAGGCAGGTCTTGTGGAAACTTTGTTGAAGTTTGGCTTCCTTTTCCAAGTCAGCCTTAGTAATTTCTGCTATTTCAAAGTGCAGATGTTGTCTTTCTAGCTCACTTTGAATTTTTTTCCTTTCCGCTGCCGGGTTAGGCAGGGTTTGGCCCAAGCTTTTAGCATGATTTTAACTCTTCTGAGTTTTTCCTCCCATACAAAAAACGCTGATCCATTGACTGGCTTCTTCCAACACGCTGATTTTATCCATAAAGTATTTTTCTTTGATCCAAAGGGAGCTGAATTTGAAGGGAATAGGTCCCAAGTCCTTAGTGGTCATTAGCTCGAGGCTGATGGGCTTATGATCCGATATGTTACTGTGGAGAATATGCGATCTGGCTTCTAGACCAAGGATGAGAAAGGAGCTTTGCACTAGAAATCTGTCCAGTCTTGCAGCTATATGTCTTGGGCCAACCCTCTTGTTTGTCCACGTGTATTTGCCGACGGTTGGCTTGATATCTAGCAGATCCCAGTTTTGTATGAGGTCTTCTACTGTTTCTCTTGCCGCGTCTCTGACTATACTGCCTCCTCTTTTTTCTGACGAAAGGAGGGTAAGATTGAGGTCCCCGACTATGATGACGTTTTCCAAATTTTCCTGATCTGCCAATCCTTTGATGGAGTCCCGCATGTTTGCTTTTCACCTGCATTGTTAGGGGCATATACATTGACCAGACTAATAATTTCCTTAGTTTATAAGTGCTGTAGCTTTAAGAAAATCCAATGAGTATTCAGGAACTCAGAGATAAGGGAGAACTTATTTGGATTCCAGAGCGACCCAAGTCCTCCAGATGCTCCACGGGCGGAGGTTGCATGCGCTCCATCTTTTTTCCAAAACTTTCTGCTTGCTTGAAGGAAGGCTATATCCTCCAGCTTTGTCTGTTGGATGAGAAGAATGTCCGGGGCTTCCAGCCTTATTAGGCTATTCATTGCTTCTTCTTTGGCTTTGGAGCCCATTCCCCTACAATTCCAGGAGACTATCTTCATTATTTACTTTTGCTGTGGTGAGCTCCTTTGGAGCTTTGGGTGTGAATCTTCTTCGTCTTCGGGGTTTTTGCTAGAAGTTTTTCTAGCATTGGCTGGCTGCCCTGGAGCTTTTCCTTGTATGTTTCTTGCTCCCATTTTTCTTTTGATGACATTCGACCTTTTGTAGATCTTCTGGGGGTGGACTGAGACTCTCCTATTTCCCCTTCTTCCTCTGAGTCCTCAGACTCTTGGGTTTCCTCCTCCTCTTCCGATATCTTCCCTTTAGTTCTTTCTTGTTCGCTTTTAGATTTGGGCGGGGAGACTTCTTTCGTAGTTTCGGTCTCCTGGGTGGTCATGATTTCAGATCCCAGTGTCTCAAATTTATTTCCTTGGCTCTCTATGGGTGGGAGCTGAGCAGGGCCCGGTTGGGTGGCTCTGGGGTTAGTATTTGCAGTCTTCCTGGACGCCGTTCTCGATCTTTTAGCCTGGTTCCATCCTTCTTCCTTCCCTTTTTCCTCTGCCCCTTTGGACGGGCAATCTCTAGCGAAGTGTCCATATACTTGACACTTCCGACATTTGAACAACAACTGTTCATAGTCCAATTTCTGTACATGCGTCTAAGGGCCGACCCTTATTTTGATGGCTTCTGGTAGTCCGACCTCCAGATCAACTTCCACACAGATTCTAGCGCAGTCGTACTGACCCTTGCTATTGGCCTTATCTATGAACTTTCCAAGGGTGTTTCCGATGTGTTTCAAAGAATCCCAGTTCCAGCAATGGACCGGGAGGTTGGGGAGCCTTATCCAAACCGGGACTGCCGAAGGCACGTCCACCGCCGGATCGAAGTCCGGTGTCTATTTATTCAAGTACAACACTTGAGGCCCCATGAAGTAAGGGCCATTTCTGAAAATTAGGTCCTTGTCCTCTTTATCTAAGAATTCAAATAGGAAGTATCCTCTTCTGAGGAAGTAAGACAATACCTTATTCTTAATCAGGGGAGCCCAGTTTCTAGCAACCCAGTTCTCTATTGATTTGGGCCAGAGACCTGTAAACTGACCGACCAGAGCGTGATTTGCCAGAGACAAGGCTACTTGAATCGGCCCTTCAGGAGGTAGAGCGATCTCGGGAATGTCTTCCAGTGTTTTCACGAACCTGGCAGCGTCCACGGCTTTCTTCTTGGGCAGAGAGCCCAGCAAGGATCTGAAGGCCTCAGCAGGAGATGGAGGGGGAGGGGAGGAAAGCCCATGGGGGGGATCCGGTTCCTCCATGATGAAGCAGATCAAAACCTAGCTGATTGCAGCCAGGTAAGGGCCTTTGGTGGCAAACCCCGCAGCCTGAGAAAGAGCACTCGGTGATCCAGCGCGCAGGAGACGGAGGGACGCTGCAACGGGTCAGTGTGCAGGGAGCAAAGGGGAGCAGAGGCGGGCACGAACGCAAGGATCAAGATCCGCCGGATGTGGATCTCGCAGAGGCAGGGCCGAGTCGCGCAGCAACCAGCTGGTGCAGCCAAAAACAAATCTATAATTAGACTAAATTAACTTTTTACTCACAAGTCAATTTAGAAAATTAAATTTTATCTCCACATTTCCCCTTTTTCCTTGCTCTTTGTTATAAGAATTCCTTCTTTATTGTGAACTTTTTATACCTTACAAAATAAATATATCAATGCTAAGATTCTTACTAATTGAGTGACTATATTAACAACGTATCCAAATAACAATTTTAGTGAAGGATATGTTTTGGGTTGGTATTTATCTTCTTTTAGTGTCGTTTCAAATGGTAACTCTGTGAAGTACTTTTATTTTTCTAGCGAGATTTAACGTGTTATGATTTTTTAAATTCATAAATGCTTCAAATCTGATTCTACAATTTGAATTTTTGTTGGCTAATATGTAAATTTATTGGATTCCAAAATTTAATTAATTTATAAATTATAATTTGATTGGTTTGGCTGAATTGAAATGCAATTCTTGTGGGTACCAAAAACCAGATTTTCTAGTCTCAGGTAGTGTCTGAGGGGCTAAAATCATAGATGAATTAATTATCTCCAATACCTGGTAAAATGTCTTTAGACTACATAAACTGTTTGAATATAGTGACAAAACCAAAAAATAGAAATGTCGAAAACAGAGTAGAGATTTTCCATAAACCGAGAAAATATTTCTTCCATGATTGCAGCGTTGCTGCTGCTATTACTATGCATGACATAAATTCTAAGAAAGAGCATTTTTCTGGAAGGTGAGTCCATGTAGATGGTGTCCTGTGCTTCAGTGTCCTCTTTTGAATCGGAAAACTCCAATCTTCTAAATGCTTGGCCAACATTGATACACTGTCATTAGCCTTCCTTATTTGCTTCTGCACTTCATTAATACGTAATAAATGTCTTGCTGGGTTGCCGCGCATTCAATCAACATTTCGCCCCTGCCAGTACGAATGGATGGTCTACATATACCCGGTCTGCCTGGTTCTGGTGTTTCAAGTGTCTAAAACGCAGCTTCCTACTTCAATTTTTGCATGGAAAATGCCTCTCTTTCTGCATTCTGAATTTCTCTCCAAATTAAAGGAGGGGTTGACTGCACAAGGACTGTTTCTGAATGCTTCGCAGAGTGTTCGGGCTCTTGAACTCAAGGGGTTGACTACACAAAGAGTGTTTCTGAATGTTTTGCAGACTGTTAGGGCTCTTGAACTCAAGGGCGGTGGGAACTCCTTATCCCCCGACGATCCCTAGTAGTGCGAACCATAGTAACGCAGAGGAAGGAAGGACCTAAGAGACCAGAGTCTAACGAGACACGGAGAATGACTCCATAGGAAATGGAATCATTGAAACCCAAGTTGGAAGCGAAACTGAGTTATGATCAAGCCGTGAGGGAAACAAGGAGAAGAGAGGAGAACTTGGGGCAACCTGAAATTTCAAACCAGAGGGAAAATACGATGATGCCTTCTACTAAAATCCAGAGCAATTCTTGCGCTCCCCTCCTAAAACGTAGTTTAAAAACCAAAGCCCACCAGAGATCCCATTCTTTGAGAAAGGATTCAGGAAAAACTACAGAGAAGCAAAGCCAAATACCATAACAAAGACACCGAGTGACATTAACAGGACCATAAAGACTTCTAAACAAATGAAAGCCACTAAATGCAGATGTGAGCTGACACTGAGCGGGAGAGCTCTGAACAATGTCCCACCTGAAGCCTGCTGCTACCCACCAGAAATCAAGACTGAAGCCCAGGGTTAAGAAGGAACCCAAACCACCTTAATGAGCACTGAAAGGACTGAATTTCCTCCAGACCAGAATTTAGAATTTAAATGTTCCCTAAAAAAATCTTGGTCCAAACAAGGAGGAGTTTCGTCTTCCAGGCAATGGAAAATTCTAAGAACAGAAAAGTCAAGAAAAAGAAGCGTTCAACGAGCATTTACACCAAAAACCTATAGTTTCCTTACGAGAGTCCTGTGAAGAAGGCAAATAACTGATACTCGCACATCCTTCCTTGCAATCTTCTCTATAAGTTGCCCAATGATTCCTGGAAACGACCATCGAACACATTATCTAGACTAAAACCAACATGGCGAGGATTCCTAAACCCCCACTTCCATCAACTGTCACTTACTATGTAATTGTTGTCTGTTTGGTCATTTTGGAGTGCACCAAATTCCAAGATTAAGTTTCAATACAATATTCATAAAACCTCTACCTATACATATACATATACATATTTTTTTTTTTTTTTTTTTTTTTTTTTTTTTAATATCTTTCCCATAACTAAATAATAATATTAACATTTATAATACCATTAAATTTAAACTTTTATCAAATTAAGAATGTTTTAATGTTTATTTTCTCTTCCATCATTTTAAATTGCTGGAACAACTAATTCTTAGCCTAAACTACTTTTAATTCTTCAAAGATAAATCTAAATTAAATTAAATTAAAAAAAACATCATCATTTCATTTCTAATCAATGCAATAATTTTGACATAAAAATATATTTTAAAATTAAAATTACAACATTCTTACTCTAAAATCTAAATTCAAATTACAACAATATACAATTTGTCTAAAGTAAAATGTATTAAGCTCGAAGATTAGCTTAATTGGTTGAGCACCTTTGTTAATGAGAGTTAATGAGAGGTCACAAGTTCAATTCTCTCATACTCTCGGGGTCAAGTGTCATAGTTGAGCCGCCAAGAAATGATCCCTTCGGTTGGATTTGTATGGTACAAATATTCTATGGACGTAGTGGTTACCTATCTCCATGATTGGTTAACCACATAGGAAAAAAATAAATAAAACAAAATCCCATCACTAGCATTGAATAAAATAAGTCTTTTTCACTAGCAAATGCCCTAAACAAGACCCCAAGACATGGTCCAACATATGCTTGAAAAAATCTCAATACCTTAGAAGGGTCAGGTTTGAAGGTATTTTTTATGCTTGTGGTAGTCAATTCTTTGCTAAAATAACAAACATAACAAATCACCATGATATTTAATGTTATGATTCTCATTATAAATTGAAGGTATGTAAGGGGCAAGGGTGGGTTATGTGGATAACAGAAAGATATGTAAGGGATGGGGGCAGATTATTCTTTGTTCTAAATAGTAGATAATCTTATGCATAGGGTTTTGGAAAATTCTCAAATAATCAAGTAAAGGCATATGTACTTCTCCAAGACTTACCTCTGGCCAATACTCATAATCTGTTGGAAATAGCAACAAGAAATGATAAAAATAGAAATGTTAAAAATAGTATTTCAGGTACTAGTGTTGGACATAGCAACAAGGAATGAAAAATGGAAGTGCTAAAAATAGCATTGCCATAAATAGCATTTCGGGATAGATTCCAATTTTAGTTAGTCTGTGAACTAAAATTGAGAAGTAAAATTCGAATTTGTTCTTAGCAGTTGTTTGATTAATAATTAATTAATTCATCTTGAGTTAATTAGTTGGAGAAAATCAAACATGAAGTCTATGTGAAAACATGCGACAGTTATTCCATTGATTGAGGAATTTATCCCTTAGTTAAAGAGATAAGGATGAGTTGTAATTAGTTAGCTTAGTTAATTGAGCTAAGTCCAGTTAGATTAGTTCAAATAGTTTGTTGAACTGATTGTGAGTTCAATTAGTTAACACATGCATGTATGTAACTGCTACACTTCAGATAACTGAATATTCTCTCATAAATATCTCATGCATGTTAGTTCAGTCAGAGACCCAGTTGAGATCAGAGGAATGGATAGTGTACTATCACTTGGAGGAATTTTCCTATATAAGAAACTCATCCATGCAGAAGGAATTATCTCCTTCAGGATTGCGCAGTTACTTCTGAGTTTAGTGAGCAGTGTGAGAGGCCAATTCACACAGGTGGCAACATTGGACCCCAGGAGAAATTGCGCAAGGAAATAGGAGGCTTGGAGGGCAGAGGAGAAGGTTTGTGAGAAGCCTTTGACTGTCTATGAGCAGCAGAGGGATTGTACTGAAAGCTGGATAGCTTGTGAGCTAAAGCTTTGTGTAATCCAGACATATTTCCACTTGTATGTATTACAGAGATCGAGGTTTTTAGCTGAGGCTTTCCCCAAAGTATTCTTCTCTGTTCATGTGTGATTGCTTTCTCATTCTCAGTTATATGTGTTCTATTTGATCTTGCTCATATTCGATTAAGCTTTCGCAAGTTTGTTGTAGAAGTAGATCTTGTATTTTGCTTTAGTATATTGCATAATCTGTTGATCTATAGAAGTGGGAATTTCTACATAATCTAAACAAACTAATCATTATTAAAGGTTTTGGAAATTTAATCTGAAATCTTGTTGTAGGCACTCTACCAAGAGAACTCAAATTGAAGGACATAATTAAGTGAATGAAAAACTCTATCTAAATTCCAATCCCCTATATTGTATCATGTGCTTTGTTAAAATAATCAAGAAGCAGACAAAATGGCTAACAAGGGTAGAAGCTTAGCATGTGGAACCTTGTGGATCAATGAGAATGAGGAACATTTCTCTATCACTTAATGCGGTGGTTTTTTTTTAATATTAAAAGGCCCCATGACATAAATCTCTAAGTAGTGCACCAAATGTCTTGAAGCATGTAGTCATTAAGGTTAAAATATAAAGCTCTAAAAATCAAGGGCGTTGTTGATCCCCAAATGTATCCATTGAAATGATAAACATGGGAGTGTGGTATGGGCATATCATGTCTGCAACTTGTGTTTCATGAGAAGAGGATGGATTCGTAAGTTGGGCACATTCCAACTTAGTCCATGAAGGGAATTCTCGTGCTATGAAATATGATAATAGGGTATGGGCAAGATTCAAACATGTTTGTTGTCGTGTTTTGCTATGAGCCTAGAATTTGGTCCAAATTGGGAGGAATTTTCCTGTTTAGCAACTTCCCCTTTGTCATCATCATTATTTAGAAAGGATGGCAAAGCCTCCGTGGATATTTTGGCATCATTAACAATAGGGGTCAATTCTCTTCCCCCTGTGGCTTCAGTGAAGCTCTTGAGAGATGGAGCAGGGGAATTTGGCATGAGGACATCATCTTTGTGTACACAATGAGGTTACTTAAGACCTATGCCTTGTCGGAAGGAGTCATAATTGGGAATTTGAAGTAGTCAAATCCAATATATCATGGTCCTCTCTATGTCATGTGACTTTTTGGTAATATGGTATGGGCATTTTCTATGGCCCATATGGTGCAGTATACCGTTATAATAAAGGAAAGTATCTCAAATTGGAATGACATACCAAGATTCTGTTGGAAAATGTAACTAGGTTCGGGCTTCATTAATGTATTGGAGTCATCATGTAATGTACTTGTCAAAAGAATAAAGAAAATATTTTATTATTATTATTATTATGACTTATTAAAGCATGGGTGTCATGCTTGGGTCATCATGTTGTAGGTCAAAGTCCACATTGAGGACTTCTAGGATTTATTCTGAGTCAATAGAGTCATTGTACTTTTAAAGAGACCCTTCTTGGGATTTTGAATCATGTAAAAAGGTTAAGTATTGTAAGTTTTCATTGTAGATTCAACAATTTATGTGATTTGCTAAAACACAAGACAAGAATCTACTCTACTCTTCAGCAGAAACTAAAATTGATCAATGAAAATAATAAGCAGAAAAGGAAGAATTCAATCGCACATAACACAATATTTTTCCGGGGAAAGCACTTGCTCAAAACCTCGACTATCTATATTGCACTAACTAGAAGATCTGAGAAGAAAATACAATGCTTGTTCCTCCTGAACAATTCCTACACTAGTACAATCTAACTCTCTGCTTCCAAGGTTGACTTTGGCCAACACTTAGCCAATTTATTAGCCTTCCAAGCCCCTACTTCCTTACGCAATTCTTGAGAGGATTAGCCTATATTTAATGTGGAAATTCCCTCTTCATAATTGCATAATCCAAACATAGACCCTAAAGAAGATTATATTACTAACATTGCTATGTCTTGATTATTCTTATAGAACCCTAGACATGTTTTCTGGAAAACCCTAACCTAAGGGTATGATAATGTTAATGTTTGAAACACTAAAAATGCTTAGGGTTATTAGGAAATGTTATTTGAAGTTTTTTTTTATTATGTCATGTTTGGGGTTTTGATATGACCATGAAAACCCTAACTTGTTAGGGTTGAAATGTTGTTGTCTGAAATCCCAAACCTTTGAAGTTTTGATATAATAGGGTTTTCTTTTCTATGTTATGAAACCCTATATATTTAGGGTTTGGTTGGGTCTATAAGAAAAACTTTTGTGATGTATTTAAAGTAAGATCCTAGGAATGAATTCCTAGCTATATATGTATCCAATGGTTCTAGCTTGGTCGAGGTCAGTATATGTCTAATATATTAATGTTGTGCTTATGCATGATGATGAATTCCTAGATATTTGCGTTGACCTAATTATTGATGGTCATAAGTCTTAGATACAAGTCCTTGTCTGAGTTTAATATTCTAGGATGATGTTGTTTGGAAACTTCTAGGGTTTTGCAGCAAAACCCTAGTAATAGCTAAATTCTCTAATATGTGTGATATGAAAATTTGAAATCTATATATATAGTTATTATTGACATTGTGTAAATAAGAAAATCTAGGGTTTGCTACAATCCCTAGTGGATGCTTGTCATATTGTTGATTGGTTCTTGGTTGTTAAAATCTTATATATGAAATCTAGAGTGTGTATGAAAAACCTAGTAGGAAGTCTAACATATGAAATTTGAAAGTTGTTAGATATATTAATATGATTTTTTTTCTAGGGTTTTATATATGAAAGACAATGTCATTTCATTAAAAGAGTATTGAAACCCTAGATGTAATGAGTTTGATATCTTGATGAGTTGTGGATGTGATTTAGGGTTTGTAACAAAACCCGGGCAAGAAGTTGAAGTATTAAAGTATAGTCTCTTGTTGATTATGTTTGTAAATTCTAATGCTTCTGTTATTATAAGATTATGATATTGTTAACTTCACACTTCTATAGTTTTGGTTGTACTTGCTATCTAAGTTGTGCAGGTATGCAATCTTCAAGATGGTGAAGATGATCGAAAGAAAATTTAATGTGATAAGTATGATGTGAATGGTAATGATAGCTATTATGAGAAGGATGGAAGCCACGAAAGAATCTATGATGTTGAAAAGAAGAAGATGATATCCCTAGGTTAAGAGGGAGCCTAGATAAAAGAGATCCCCCTCAGATTAAGAGGGAGCCTAGATAGAGGAAAGCTTCCTGGTTGAGAGGAAGGGCATAACGTAGTTTTGATTGGAGAATTAATTTTGAAGGATATGATGTTGCATGTAAAGGAAAGTGTATGATTGAGTAATATTCTATCAAATATTCAGTTGGTAGCTCTACTATGTTGAAAAGCAAATTAAGACCCCGAAGGTTTGTATTTGATTATGTACATGTAAAAGTATATTATTGATTGAGGTTGTGTTTGTACAAGTAAATATCTCGAAGATTTTGATAACATGTTGGTTACTGATCAATTTGATTGGGAGAGATTTGTTGTCCTTGATCTACTAGATCAAGGAGTATCGAGGCTTTGTGAGTGAAGCATTGCCTGGGAGGACATATGGCCGACACTTTGTGTTGATGTCTAGGTATCGAAGTTGGAAAGAATGGGTTGGTAATAGAGCTCTGATTTTGGATACACACATGGATCTCTGGGTTGATAGTTAGCAAGTAAGCTTGATGGTACCTAGAGAGGCTGAAATATTGAGTCCATCCTATTCCCACTTGGATAGTTTTCCCTGGTCAGGAATCTAGTCCATGGCATTGCGGTGCCTAAGTTGTTGAGATACCAATGGATAGATTTCCTTAGTTAGGAATCTAGTCCATGGCATTGCAGTGCCTAAAATTCTTCATGTTTCATATAGTTGAGGTCTTCCTTGTACTTGTTTATGATGAACACCTCCCTAGTTAAGAGGGAGTGTTGGAAAATGTAACTAGTTCAGGTCTTTATTAATGTATTTGAGTCATCATGTAATGTACTTGTCAAAATAATAAAAAAAATAATTTTTGTTATTAGTATTATGACTTATTAAATCCTTGGATTTCATGCTTGGGTCATCATGTTTAGGTCAAAGTCCCTATTGAGGACTCCTAGGATTTATTCTGAGTCAATAGAGTCATTGTACTTTTAAAGAGACCCTTCTTGGGCTTTTGAATCATGTAAAAATGTTAAGTATTGAGTCAAATATGAATTATGTTACCTCCACACCAAGTCGGCCTTAAGATGATCAATTTGGCTTGAAAGAAGGCTATTCAACCTCGAAGGCTATATATGAAGCATTTTGAATTCCATTTGGAGGACAATTTACTCAGGCAAGTTCAATATTTCCTTGAAGCTGGGAAAAAGTGTGAAATAGAGGAAGGAAGCAAAATGAATGCGAGTTTGGTCTAGGAGAAGGAAGGAAGGAAAATCAAAGTTTTGGTACATCTATCTCTCTCTCTCGTGCCCTAGTTTAGAAGATTCGAAGTTCTCTTGTTGATACCATAGCTAGTTGCTGTATGTTGTTGCTGCTAGATCAAGCATAGGTCAAAGTTGCTATTGTTGGATGTTGTTGCCTCAAGAAGCTATATTGGGCCAAGATCAAAGTTTCTAAGTGAAGATTGAAGTATCCAAAGCAAGGTCGAAGCTATTGGGTGAAAGAAAGTGCTGCTATTGTTGCTGCTGCTTCCAAGTCAAGTAGGATCATCTGCAATCATAGAAGAAGGTTGATTTGGTGTGGAGGAAAGTTTGTGTCAAGGTCTAGAGTCTTAGAATATCTCAGGAAAACTATTGAAGGGAGAATTACTGACCGAGTTTTCCCCTAGAGAGGGGTTTTGCCTTGGCTATGTGCCTATATCTGGTGTCCATTGATGTATGTGTTATTGCTTTGGTAATTACTTGATGAAATAAAAGAAAGAAGATATAAGGAAACCTAATAAGAAATCAAGAACATCAAAAGTAATTATTAAGTATAAGAAATATTTCTACCTTTCTGATTTTCTAACAGATTGATGGATCTCTTTTGTGTCAAGGAACTCAATTAGGAAGGTAGGTAGATGTTCAAAGTATCATTTGGTATCATTGATCATAGCAGACAATTCCACTTTGTGTAGCATGTGTGAGGGTATCAGAGGTTCTATGGGCCCTGCATCACAAGAAGCTATGTGCTAGTTGTAAGTGTCTCTTGAATTAGCTACTGGTTATCTTTAAAATTGGGCAATTTTTTTATGAAGAATTGATTTGGATAACCTTATAGTTTATTCATATTCTTTACACTTATTGGATTGAATTAGGATTATGTGGTAAAATCAGTGTTACAGATCCATTTGGGCACTTGAATCCCATCATCCAGATCATTGTTTTAGGGCTCATCAAACCCTAATTTCAGTTGCTACATGCCCTTAACAAGTCACCACTTTGAATGCCTCCTTCCCAGACATTTCCATGACTTGAAGACATCTAGAAATAGCCTTTAGAGGGACCAACGTAGGTAAGCCCTAGTAAGGGTGCACTGCAGAGTACTTGAGTCCATTTCTAGGGTGCTTTGCAGAGCACTTAGGCTTCCTTTCACCCGCGCTAGGCGAGATTGAGCGAAATTCACATAGGGTTTGGGGAATATTCTTATCTTTTGGAGTCATCTAGAAGGTTCCCTCACTTATCAACTCTTACGAGCTCGAAAATGGATGAGGAATGAGTTAAGGTGCATCCTATCCTCTCATCTCTTCCTCCATGGAACTAATTCTAAGTATGGAAGGCCATTCAATGCCACCATTTATGACAAAACCTCCTTATCTTCCTAAAAATGACCACCATCTAATGATTAGGGTTGGATTATGTAATTGTAAGAAGATAATGTTGCTATGAGATTTGGCTTTGAAGCAAGTATTGTAATGCTACAAGTTTTTCATGCTTTTGATGTGATGTGGATGGGATCCAAGCTGGAGGAATGGCTTTGAATCAGATACCAATGGTTGTAGTTCCTTCTTCTACTCAATAAAGTGTTTGAACCTTTTTCCCATATGTTTGTGTTGTTTCATAATGCTTATATGTGTGAATTGTATATGATTCCTTTCACTTATATTCAATAGATCGTGTGCTTTGATCGATTCTTTGTTTTCTGTTGCATTTACAGGTACTTCTCAAGCATATTAAGTACGGGAAGGAGCGACAGGATCAAATAAAGGGAGATGAGAGGAAAGAAAAACTACAAGTAGGTCTTCTCATCTTCTCATCTTATCTATTGCTTATAGGGAAAGACTAAAACACTTTAAACTGTTGTTCTAGATACAACTACTTATCTAGGGAATTAGTATTTATCTGTAGATACCAAATTCTCCAAAACAAAATGGTGATTCTGTTGGGGAACTATCACCTTTCCTAATAGCTTATCCACCTCTTAGGACATTCTTATAGACCCTAATTTTGTTCATTGATTGTATTTCAGCTCTTTTGCATTGAATTTTGGTTAAAAATTGAGGTTAGATGACTCTTGAGTGGCTTCTTAGGAATCAACGCAGGCTTGGTCAGGGGACAGTGCTCTATAGAGCACCCTTGAGTGAAAGACAATGCTCTGTAGCACAGTTAGGCCCTCTTTGACCTGCACTGATCCAAATTAGGGGAAAGTTTTACCTTTGGATTGAATTTTTTACCAAATTTCCTCTATTTGTTTGCTTGCTGATTGATCTATGAATGTCATGTCTCAGAGAACAAGTTTCTATCTCCTTGTCTAGCCCTACTTTGATTTGATTTATTAATGTTTCTTTCATGTTTTATTTGTCATTATCAGTCTATAGTCAAAGTTAGAATATAGTTTATTAATCTTTGTTCGAAAGAAAGTGTCGTAAAGTCTTCTTTTCCTTCGAAACAGAATTGTCGTCAAAGTCTTCGTTCTTATTAAAGATTGATTAATTGTATGTGCATATTTCCTTTTTTTTCATATTTACATTAAGGAAATTGAAAAGAAAAAATTGCATCGTTCATATTGTAGTTTGTGAATGCTTGAAAGGAATAGCTAGGGAAATTGCATTAGATGTGCCCTTTGCTCTTTGTCAAAAATCTCATTGCTCTATCCCTACTAGCTGAGGATTTTCATTGTTAAAATGAATGGACAAAATGCTTATCATATTAGTTTCATTTTAGGAATTGAAAACATACATCATGTGGTGAACCTTGAAAGGCAAATTCTAAAGAAGATCAACTTAAAATTTATCTGAATTTACCTAATAGAGCATTGTCACCTAACGAAAAACATTTAGTGGTTCTAGGCTAGAGACGTGTTCCGACGTCGTAAAATAAAGCAACTATCGCTAACTTGTCTACAATACATCCTGAATGTGATACCTCATTCCATGTACGTGAGTATATTGTAGCTCATCCACGTACCTTCGGGTATATAGGGTGGTGTTACAATACGTAAAGTATATGGGAATGCTTTCACTGTGCAGTTTTTCATTAGACATCGCTTATACGGATTGGGCCTCCACGTACTTTCGGGTATATATGGGATGAAAATACTAGGTTGCTATCCATCCTTAGGTAACCTAGTCAGCTGCCTTGTACACTGTGATAGACCGAACACATAATTCGAGGAGATTGCCTTCCCGTACTTCTCGGTTTGCTGGGAGGTATTCTACAGTTCACAGTTGCTTGGTAAACCTTTTGCCTAGATTATCCCTCTTTTGTTTTGTTATGTTACTTTGATTAAAATGAATTTAATTGATTGTGGATAACATCCTCCACGCTCACTCCTTAGTTGATATTAGGTTGAAACATATGGTGATAATTTCAGAGTCCACCGATCAAGGAATTCCTTTTGATGGGAATCCTAGTCCTTTTCCTTCTTTTGGAAATATTGGTGCTCCATATATGGCTACATTATCCCTACCGGGACTTACCGTTGGCTTGCTAGTATGGTTGTTTTCAACCTCCTTGGTTCAAAATGTCGTGATTTCCCTGCAATCAAGTACACCTCCAACTGGACAAAATCAACCTCCAGTTGATCCTAAAGTTGACCCTTTGCCTTCTTCCTCAGTTGTTTCTTCCTCCCCTTCTTCCTCTTCTCCTGGTGAAAGTATTGGTACCAGTAACCAGGTGTCTAAGAAGAAGAAGAAGAAGAAAATTCAGCAGAGGGGCAACCAAGCAACCATTTCTTTTAATGTAACATCTGATGAGAAACCATCCGTCAAGCCTCACAAAGTTCGATATCCATGCAAACTTTGTGCGGGAGACAATCTTCTTCAAAATTATCCTGATATTCCTCAGATCTTAGAAGAATGTTCTTCTCGTTCACATGATCCCATGTCATCAACTTCTTGAGATCATGCTGGTGACACACCATCAACTAGTGGTAGTGAAGTTCATGGAAAGAAGGGTAAAGTTAAGTTTCCCTGTAGGTTATGTGAAGGGAATCACCTCACTCACCTTTGTCTCTATCTAGATGAAGCCAAAAAGGTGTTGGATAACCATCCTGCTCAATGCAACGAATTCCATCTGGTTACAGGAGACTATCCCTTAATCCTTCACTAGTTGATAAAGTGACTGACTCCAATCAATCGTCGGTCAAACTCACTCTCTCTGAAAGTGAATCCTATGAGTCTATACCTGACCCAAATCAATAGGTGGAGGAAACAATTGACCCAATTTCACCTTTAGTTAATCGTGCCTTTCTCGAAGAGAGTGAATATGATACCACTCAGGTTCTTTTTGTTTCTTCAGATTCCATTGAGCTTGGGGACAATCCTCCTGTTCCATCAAGACATGAGGAAAATCCTCTCGCTCTCGTAACTCAAGGGGTTAATTCTCTCATTTCTACGCTACCCCCTCCAAGTAGTCTAGTCACTTCCTTTGATTGGAATCGACTGGTAGGATTCCATCTTCCTTCTTATGTGCATTTCCAAATCATAGTACAGGTTTGTAATATGATTGTATCTAGCACTATTATAGATGAAGGTGTGAGTATCCTTTCCTCCATTGCTTGGCAAGCGCTCGGTTTGCCACCACTTGTTCCTGCTACCCAAAATCTGCTGGCTTTTAATAGAGGAACCAGTCAATCATTAGGGATCCTTCCTCAGTTTCCTATTACTTTGGGAGGAAAAATCGTTTCTCTAAATGTGATGATAGTCCCAAGCCCTTTAGATTACAATTTAATTCTTGGGCACGACTATGTTTATGACATGGGAGCTATTGTTTCAACACTCTTTCGAGTGATTTGTTTCCCGCATGAAGGCAAAATTGTCACCGTTGACCAACTTTCATTTCTTGGTTCAAATATGGCTTCCAGTCAACCATCTTCCCTAAGTGGTCCTTTTGTACCAATGGTATCATCTCCACCATGGGTTAGTTATGTGGCAACCCGTTCTGTGCCAACATCAACAGACGATCAATTCCGTGATGTTGTACATTATGTATTGGGGGCATTGGAACTAGATCTCTCCTTCCAGAGCATTGTTCTCCCATTTGATGAGAATCTCTTGGAAGTCATGACCTCTTATGGGTCATGAACAAAGGAATATGAGCATAGTTCCTTGTCTTGTGCCAAGCTCGTTAAAAAATGAAACAAGGGTCTACAAGGATAATTCCTTATCTTGTGTCAACCTCGTTAAAAAATGAAACAAGGAATATGAGGATAGTTCTTTTACTGTGTCAACCTCATTAAAAAAATGAAACAACTCCCATGAAGATAGTTCCTTGCCTTGTGTCAACCTCGTTAAAAAATGAAACAAGGAATATGAGGAGAGTTCCTTGTCTTGTGTCAACCTCGTTAAACAATGAAATAAGGAGTACGAGGATAGTTCCTTGTCTTGTGTCAACCTCGTTAAAAAATGAAACAAAGAGTATAGGGGTAGTTCTTTTACTGTGTCAACCTCGTTAAAAAATGAAACAGGTCCATGAGGATAGTTCGTTGTCTTGTGTCAACCTTGTTAAAAAATGAAACCAAGGATACGAGGATAGTTCTTTTATTGTGTCAATCTCATTAAAAAATGAAACAACTCCTAGAGGATAGTTCATTGTCTTGTGTCAACCTCGTTAGAAAATGAAATCAAGGATATGAGGATAGTTCGTTGTCTTGTGTCAACCTCGTTAAAAAATGTAACAAGGAATATGAGGATAGTTATTTTACTGTGTCAACCTCATTAAAAAATGAAACAGAATCTGAGCAGAGTTCCTTGTCTTGTGTCAAGCTCGTTAAAAAATGAAAGAGAATCTGAGCAGAGTTCTTTGTCTTGTGTCAATCTCATTAAAAAATGAAACAAGGTCCCTTGGAGCGAAGTTCCAAGTTGAGTCTTTCACTCGATGTCATAAACGAACCTTCATTCCATCCACCTGATAGCCATGAGTAGTCTACGTGGGTGAATGTAATGAAGCTTGGGGGGCATGCACCTAGTGGTAAAGTTAAGTTTCCCTGTAGATTATGTGAAAGGAATCACCCCATTCACCTTTGTCCCTATTTGGACAAAGCCAAAAAAGTGTTGGATAACTGTCCTGCTTCACTGCAGCGACTTCCATCTGGTTACATGAGACTCTCCCTTTGATCATGATGGGGGCATGTAAACCAATTTCAAGCATAGTTTTTCCTCATTTCAAGCTTGTGTAAGAATGAAACCAGTTTCAAGCAAAGGTTTTCCTTGTTTCAATCTTGTATAAAAATGAAACTAGTTCCAAGCATAGTTGTTCGTTTCAAGCTTATGTAAACATGAAACTGAATCCAAGCATAGTTCCCTATGGTTCAAGCTTGTCTAAAATGAACCCATTTCTATTTTAACCCTCGTGATTGGCATTCTATTAGCCTCTTCCGTTAGATGAGCCTTGGTTTTTTTCCTTCCATCGTCACTATCTGCTTGGCCGATCATACACTTTCACTTGGTTGTTTTACCCTTTTTGAGGAACATTTGCAATGAGTGGTCTTATTAGTCAACCTCTTCACATAAATCAACATGTTTTGAGAAGTTCCAACATCACGGGAACTAGTTTCTATCCTAGACACCACTTGTTCCTCAAAGTGGAGTCCTCTTTAAGCTCTTTTCAGATTCTCTAAACATGAAAATATTTTCGAGCACTTGTCTTTTCCAGCTCATTAACGATATCTCTCTTGTATTATTTTACGCTTTTTCGGGCTTGAGAGATTAATTTACGAAAAAGAACTTGTGGAGTTTTCTTTTTGTACCTTTTCAAACTCTCTAAACATGAAAAGGACCAAGTTATCTTTGTCGTTAAACTCGTTAAAACATCAAATAGCGATAAACTTGTCCATCTAGACAAGACCGAGTTTCACCTTTGCTAGACACTTTAAAACATCAAATAGTGATGGATTCACCCGAAGGGTGAAATTATACAACAAACATATGTTATCATCCTGAAGCTTGATAAAAATAAAGAGGTACTGGTCAACAATGACTGGGGAAAATGGGAAAAAGGGGAAAACCACTTTATGGTAGCAGGTTGGTCTTGAACATGACACTTTCACTCCATCATCGTGACTATCTGGGTTGGGTTATTAGCTTGATGGTTATCACATCGTTGGTATATCATAACATCCATAATTTTGTTTTGGGTCAATGCTACCAATTCATTCCAGTGTCACCGACATGTTCAAGAGAAGTCATTCAGTCAAAATTCATCCTTTGCAATACCATAAACCTTCATTTTCATGATTGCCATTCCTGAACCTTGTGTCATCAGTCAAATTCCATCTCTAAAATCACTACACTCATTTCGTGTCGTTGATGTGGGATACATCAAGGCCCTCCTGCGACGAGTCACTTCTTGTCGACATCAGCACAATATCCAAGAAGTTGACTTAGAAACCCCCTTCCAGTACCTTGAGGCTTGCATGCATCAATGGCAAGTTTCTCGCTTCCAGTGATAGGCATACATCAATGGCCTTCGACTGAAAGACTTTGTATGGTGTTCAACATCAAATCATCCATCCACACCATGCAGAATGCACTGTAGTACCTTGAGGATCATTATCATTATCAGTGATTTCTCTCGCAACTGTTAAAAACTTACATCATTGGATACTAATGAGATGGTGTCTTCCCATGTTCGACTTCAGATCATATATTCACATGGTTAGACTCATACTTAAATGAACGATTGAACAAGATAGAAGACCCTGGATCTAGTTTCATCCATCCGGGCTGTGATTTCAGGAGTACTAAATCATATGTATAATGGATTTACATTGATAGTCATTCTAATCATGGATCTATATCTGTAGACGACTGTTTATGTACATGTAATGAAAGTTTATAACCTGAGCATGGGTATTCCTTCCCTTAGCAATTCACGTAAAACCAAATATCGTGATATATGTATTGTAATTGATGCAGGTCACCTTCCACTTCGATACCTCCTCATCACATCGTAAAGCATTTCATTCGACATTGGCATTTTTCCGACTTCATGGTTTAGGGGGAAGCTGTTATAGATCCATTTGGGCACATCAATTCCATCATCCAGATCAATGTTTTAGGGCTCATCAAACCCTAATTTCATTTGATACATGCCCTTAACAAGTCACCCCTTTGAATGCCTCCTTCCCAGACAGTTTCATGACTTGAAGACATCCAAAAATAGCCTCTAGAGGGACTAGCACAGGTAAGCCCTTGTAAGGGTGTGCTGCAGAGCAGTTGAGTCCATTGCCAGGGTGCTCTGCAAAGAACTTAGGCTTCCTTTCACCTATGTTGGGCGAGATTGAGCGAAATTCACATAGGGTTTGGGGAATATTCTTATCTTTTGGAGTCATCTCGAAGGTTCCCTCACTTAACAACTCCTATGAGCTCAAAAATGGATGAGGAATGAGTTAAGGTGCATCCAATCCTCTCATCGCTTCCTCCATGGAACTAATTCTAAGTATGGAAGGCCATTCAATGCCACCATTTATGACAAAACCTCCCTCATCCTCCTATAAATTGACCACTCATCTAAGTGATTAGGGGCTGGATTATGTTGAATTGTAAGGAGATAATGTTGCTATGAGATTTGGCTTTGAAGTAAGTATTGTAATTCTACAAGTTTGTCATGCTTTTGATGTGATGTGGATGGGACCCAAGCTGAAGGAACAGCTTTGAATCCGACACTAATGGTTGTAGTTCCTTCTTCTATTCAATAAAGTGTTTGAACCTTTTTCCCATATGTTTTCTTGTTTCATAATGCTTATATGTGTGAATTGTATCTGATTCCTTTCACTTATATTCAGTAGATCGTGTGCTTTGATCGATTCTTTGTTTTCTGTTGCGTTTACAGGTACTTCTCAAGCGTATTAAGTACATGAAGGAGCGACATGATCGATGCAAGGGAGACGAGAGGAAAGCAGAACTACAAGTAGGCCTTCTCATCTTCTCATCTTATCTATTGCTTATAGGAAAAGACTAAAACAATTTAACCTGTTGCTCTAGATACAATAGCAACCTACCAACCTCCAACATCCTTCATGTCAACTTCACAGGCCGAGATCTTCTCACACCACATAATGAGATGTTCAAGACTTCCTGCGATGTGGTATATATCTAGCGAATTAGTATTTATCCATAGATACCAAATTCTCCAAAACAATCAGGGGCTTGGGTTTGGAAATATTGTTTCTCTAGTATTAGATTCGAAGTGTGAGGAAGCTAACTCGTATCTAAGTGTGTGTGCTAAAAATTAGGTTCCAAATGTTTTTGTCATGATTTGAATCTTGGGGGGCCTATAATATAAGTTTGAATGTATATGTCATAGAGTCATATTTTTGCGTTAAAGGGAACTTGATATATATGTAGTTGACATAATCAAACTTAATTAAAATTGACTTCGTCAGCAACACACCTTATAATAAAGCAATAGGAAGAGAGTGAAGGTCAGGAAGGAGAGGTTCCAAAATTGGCCTCATTGCATGTAATGTTTCTTCTTAATGGTATCCTTATTTTCCATCTCTCTCTCTCTCTCTCTCTCTCAGTCTTTTCATATTTTTGTGATGTATTTAGTTCTTTAGTTTTTATCAATTTTATTGTGATAAATTTGTGATAGATCTATATATTTTCTCTCCTCCTCTCTTGGTGATGCAGGAAAATTCACTTTTCTTGCAAATTTTGGTTCCCTACTTCTGGGATGTCAATGCAATACTGACAACAAGGTACCCATACACCTTTAACCACTTTTTAATCTTGTTCTTTGTTCTTTCAATAAAACAAACACACAAAAAATATATGCACCCTCACTTGTGATATTTAAATCTCATATCATTTAATTTCAAACCCATATACAAGATCTGATGCTGTGTTTAATTCTAGATTACACATAGAATTGGAATTCTTCATTCTCATATACAAACATGAACAATTTATGCACATAATGAAAATTCCTTTCATTAATAAAATCATGTCCATACAATTACATAACAATTACAAAAGTATTCATTCCTCTCTTGGCTTGATCTTACATTCGTTTTGACCATTAGTTCTTGTTTCCCATAGGCTCACAATAAGTAGAATTAAGAAATGTAATATATTTTCTAAATCCTAAAATCACTCCATGAATCACCCATAAATCACTCCATAAATCAACTTTTTCTAAATCCTAAAATCACTCCATAAACCATACTTTTCTAAATTCTAAAGTCACTCAATCTATCCCTAAATCTCTCATGCTTTTTATGGCAGATTTTCTTTTTCCTTATGGAAAAATTCTTACCTATCCATAGCTTTTATAAAACTATGAACCATTGATCCAAGGGATAAAAAATATGATAAAAACTAAAAGAGCTCAAATTCTCTCTAAATTGGCACCAAATCGTAGATCTCTTCATTTTGATTCCATCGACGCTTGAATCGCCTCAATCCGATACCGTATGAGGAAGTTATCGCATTTTGAAGTTTTTGGCAAATAGTAAAAAAGTCAACTTGCACGGTTGACTGGGAAGTGTACGGATGCCACATGGTAGTCTATACGCTAACGTGATTTTGACGTCAGCAAGCTGACTGGGCATTAAAATGGTCAGATGGGCCAGTCCTGTGAGGACTAGTAGCATGTTTATATTGGCAGATGAGTTTGTTTGGGGGCCAACCATAAGCCAACACGTTGCCAAATGAAAGGTTGCCACGTGGCCCTATAGAGGGCCTCCACGTGGCCTAGATTTTAGTGCCAAATTTTGTTTGTTCGACTGAATGACCTCCACAGGGTTAAACCCCATGACCTCACCGCCACAAGTCATGTGCCTTACCAAAACACCACACATTGGTTCTTGTTATGAATGATGGGCTGGTTATTAATATATTAATAAGGTTGGAGCATTGGGGGGAGGGTTGGGCCAGTGAGTTCACCTGATCAACCTAGCCCTAAGTCTTATGGTGGTATTGTTTCCGTGGGCGAAGGTGGAAGGGGCATGGCATATGGCCATAACCTCGATTTCTATTATATCACGTAACCGTTAACGATAGGTGCAGAGAGGGGCGGGTGCATGGAACCCCACCTACGATTTCATTGCAGTCACATGATGAGGAGCAGGGGCCTACAAGCACATGGCCTCTAACCTGCACCCTGCAATCACATTGGTTACCATGCGACCAAACCAAGGGTAGAAGAATAGGGGCATGACCTTATTAGCGTGCCTAACAGTTTGACAAATTGCATCAGAATCGATGGGTTTCATGGTTGATGCTGCCACCTGTAAGTGAAAAATTGTTGTTGTGCGATGACGCTAAAGCCAAATTTCATTGCCTATTTTGACAAAGGGATGAATTTGTAGAATAGTTAGTAGAGAAAGGAAGGAGGCATAACTTGGCCGTTTTCAACCTTTTTGAGCCCAAGAAGAGCCTACACAGGGGTTTTTGGGTGTTCTGAACACAATGGAAGTGTTAGTTTTGCAATTTGAGCATTGTATGTTGATGTAGTTTCAAATTTGAGCATATAATTTAAAGGTACAACATTGGAAGCTGGACTCTGAGACATAGCCTACGAGGGGTGAACTCCATCATCAAATTGTTGTTTTGTGATACTGCTTGTTGTCTATTTCTCACTGTTTAAATATACAAAATTTAACTTAGTTTGTGTGTTTTTGCAATCTCAATCCATTTCCCATAATACATGAACTAGCTTGCAAAAATATATATGAAACCTTCAATTTTAATTTTAGATCAATTTGGTATCAAATCATGGTTGTTGTGAAGGTTTGACAGTTTTTTCAAGTGTTTTCTTGAATGATTACAAGTTCTAAATTGGGAAGATGAGAAGGAGTGCTTTAAGAACCAAACACTCAAATTGGTTCAAGGAGGCCACAAACTCCAAAAACTCCACCAGTCATGGAATATGAAGAAGGAAAAGAGTTGATGTCTGAGGATGAGAGAGCTTTTAGAAAGACTTTCTATGATATGTCTGAGATGGTGAAAGTGTTGTACAATGAGAGGAAAATAATGTTGCAAGGAGAACTTTCTAATCAACCAAAAGATAAAGGTGGTAATGGGAGCAAGCCTCCACCTCCACCTCCTCCTTCACCTCCATATAAACCTCCATCATTACCTCCTTCTTCACCTCTTTCATCTCATAGAGCTACTCCTCCTCCTTCTCCAAAAGGACATACTAAGTCTCCTTTGATTAAACTTGATGTCAAGTTTGAATTACCTATGTACAATGGGGAAGTAAATGCTGAAAAGTTGGATAATTGGGATTATCAAATTGAAGTCTATTGTAGGATTCAAAACATTGATGAAGATGTTACAAAGATCCAACTTGCTACTCTTCACTTGGAATGTGAAGCTCTCATCTGGTGGGAGGCCAGAAATAAAGAATATTTGAAGAAAAGTGGTAAGATGATCTCTTCTTGGAATGATTTATTAGTTGCATTAAGAAGGAAATTTTATCCATTAGCTTACATGCAAAAAGAAATTATGGATTGGAAAAATTTTAGACAAGCTAAAGGTCAGAGTGTCCAAAGTTACACACATGAATTTAGAAGAAGAGCTTTAATGTTGGGTGTTGATTTGTCTTTACAAGATACTCTCCTAAAATACATAGGTGGATTATGTTATCACTTAGATTTTGCTTAGAAGTTTTTTAGAAGAAGGAAAGGATCCGAGGTAACTACAAACCAATCTTTTGAGTACAGATCCTAGCCAATCTATACTTAGAGAGGGCTCTCTATTTATGATTTAACATTGTTTTGATATGATATTAGGCTAGATATTAATGCTTAAGGAATTTGTTTTGATTTTTTTGGTGGAATTAAGGAAATAGATGGGTAGAACAGGTCTTCATGCCATTGGGCTATGGATTCGAGTAGGAAAGGTTTAACAGGATTTGATTAATCACTGAGGTGGGAGTTCACAAGGCAAGCTAGCATAGCAAGGACAAAACTGAAAGGTTTCAATGGATTAAATATTACTCAGTGCCAAGGGAAATGAAGAATCCTTAACATGGATTAAGATGAAGAAAGGAAGCTTGGAAAATAGCAAGGGCAATTAAGAATCCTGTACTAAGGGCCAATGGGGGAATGAATTAAAAAAGTAAGGGGGCAATTAAGAATTCCCATACTTTAGCAATTTAGCATAAAACATTAAATAAGAAAACAATTGAAATAGAGAGCACTTAAGCTAATTCTAATAACATTATTCCTCGTTTGCTTTTTAAAATTTATAAGAAAACACATATGATATTTCATAACATAAAGGAAAACAATATTCGAACTTAGAGATATGATACTTATTTGTTTCCCACAATGCACATGAATCGAGTGAAATGTCCTCATCTTTATTCAATCTAGCAAACCAGTCCAGCCTTGATTACAGTAGCTCCTTTTGGCTCCAAACAAAATGTTTCCAAAAATGATTTTTAATCCACCCTAATTACTTCATTTTCTCAAGTATTTATACAAAAATTAATACAAAATATCTCATAACCATACGAGATTTATTATAGGAAACAAAGTTATCTTCCACATGAAGATAGAGACAGATGGAAAACAGATTGTTTGCTGTCCCTCTATTTGTGAGCATGCTGGATGCTTCAACTTGGATTTGCCTCTTGCGGTTGTCTTGGTAATTGTGTGCTGGACTTCACTCTTATCTTCACCTACTGATACTCTTTACCTGTGCTGATAATCTTTACCTGTATTTACTAGACTTAAACGTAGTAAACATTTTTTACTCCATAGATTTACTATAGTAACTTTATAGTATATCCGTTATATTGGTTCACCATTCATTATCCGGTATTTTCATTCTGATCATCTTCCTGTATACTTCATCAACATTTGTGTACTTGGAAAAGTTGGGTTGGCTAGTGAATATGTGTTTACTTCATGTTCTATGTAAAATAGGTTTTCCAAGCCATCGTAAAGCACTTTTCCTATGCTTTTATTGCTGAAGAGCTAGCTTGGCTCTTGGCCTGTTTGTTTAGTTTCTCAATATAGTTATCATGTGTCATCAAATTGTCATTTATAATCAGTGGGCTTGGAAGACCTTTCTCTCTCAGAATTCCATATTTTAACATGAAATCATCTATATCTGTCTGAATACTCTGACACCTTTCGTCTAGATTAAGCATTAAATTCCTCTTAGTAAGAACTTTCTTAATTTCAAGGATGGTAGCTGTTCAAAAATTTAATTAACTGGTTTGCCTCTTCAGGCTTATCTCCTAGTTCTTCTTTGGTCCTTTGTATAGCTTCCACAGCTACCTTGATTAGTTCAGTCTATTAAAAAATAACCTAAATAGAAGGCCAAATATCATTGGTGGTATCAATGATATTGGCCCACAATATGTCTTTTATGTCTCTTAATGGTTTTTCTAAAGTCAAGTCCTTCTCCAGGACTCTGATTCTTTCCTCCATCCTTCTGTTTTTTCTTTCTTCTTCTTTAATTTGAATTTGTGCAAGCTCATAGTTTGTTTCCAAACTTGACATTTGTTCTTTAAGATTTTTCAATTATGTAGTGTCGATACTCATCTGTTCCATGGATTTGATCACTTCATCTGTTTTTTCTGCTGTTAACGCTGCACTAGTTGATGTATCTGTAGTTGAAGTAGTCCTTGATATTTGCAATGCTATCACTGGTGGAAGTGTTGGTGCCAAGGAAGCTGCCAAAGTGGAGGGTATTGTTGTAGAAACTGTGGGTATGACAGTTTGAGGAGCGCTGGCCAGCTCACTCTGCTTAGACTATATAGCATTCTCGAATTCCTTCTCAGTTTCTTTTAACTGCTCATTTAACTTGAGGACTAGGTCCATAAGTTCTTCCTCCTTTTGCCTCTCTATAACTTCTGCAGTTTGAGGATGGTGGAGAGGAGGGATTTTGAGCTGCTTCTTCAGTGCAGCTATATCATCATTTTTTTTTTAATTAATTGTTCAGCTGCTTTGACATCCTTGGGATCATGTACCAACTCTGTCACCAAGTCTTCCAAAGTTTTTATTCTGATGTCTTTAGCCTGAGAGGAGGCCTTTTCTAATTGTAGCTGGGCAGTAGTATTGTGCAATGAATTTTTCAATTGATGTGCTATGATGGCTTTATTGGTCAAAGTGGAATAGACCATCTGACCAGTTTGCTTATGCAGTTCTATTTGGTCAATAGGATGAATATCCTTTACCAAAACTTCAAAATTAGTCTTCAGATAGTCGACCATGGATCTTGGCTGCTGTATAGTTGGTTTGAGGAAGATCATCTGCATTTTTCCTTCCTTTATGTCAAAAGCTGACATAATCCTGGTTTGATTAGTTAGAGCCATTTTGAAATAGTGTGCGTAGGTTTCAGCTTTTAATTTCTCATTCCTTGCTTTAATTTCTTTGTATTTTCCTTTAATGTCTGGGCTCTGCTCAGAGAAAGCTCTGAAAGAAGACACCTTTGTGCTTTGCTGTCTCTCTAATGCTTGTATATGGGAGGTGGATGGTGTTCCACCTACTAGAATAGTCTGCATACTATTGGTCCTTTCTACCCTTGTGTTTCCTGTGGTCTCCTCAGTAGACTCTTCTTCTGTATAGGGGTTTAACCTTTGCCTTTTAGCAACGTTTGATCAATAGGCCTGCTGGAAGGAGTGGCCTTTTCCCTGTCTCTTTTAAGATTTCTTTCCTCATTGAGAGGGGTATGCAACACATGTTTGCTGAGGTTGAGCCAGCTCCTCTGATATTTGTTCTGAATGTTCCTATTGTCTTGATGGCTCTGCTTGTTCAGAGGAATTTTGTTGCTCTGAGCCTTCTACTTGTTCTGATGTACCTTAATGTTTTGATGATTGTGTACTGGGTTCCTGAGACTATCTTTGCGTGAAGTCTCTCCTAGCACATGTACAAAGGAATGTTCATCAAGCCTTCTTTCTAAATCTACCCATACATTGTCAACTTCAACTTGTGTGCTATCCTGCTCTATTAAAGTGCCTTCCACCCATTCAGATTGATTGGCATATTGTTCAATCTTTGGGATCCTATTGTGGATATAAGGTGATAGTTTATGTTTCTTCCTTCTCTCACAGATGAAGCCGTGGGGGCCATAGGGCCAGATGAAACTCTGTTTTAATTTCAATCTTTAGAGGATTTCATCTGCCTCCTTTCTTGCTCTTCTTTTGTTGCAAATAAATGGGCCTAAGTGATCCTTTATTCTCATCTGGGCCTTATTTTTGGTCTTGACAAAATGAATCTCATCAGAATTGATCATTTGCCTGTAATACTCCAGAGCAAATAATCTCATGGGGAGATATCTAGGTAATTTGTAAGGTGGCAGTGCACACCCATAAACTCTGATTTTAGTATGGTTTTGGTACAAGTACTAATCCCCTACTTTGTATTGTTTGGACGGCTGGAGAACTCTCTTAATGTCAGCACTGATTCTGGGAGGGGGACTTCCTATCAACATTGTAGTCATTGGATGTACAAATTGGTCAATAAAATCCGTGTATGAATAGCGTGAAGAACAAGACCTGTGGAAAAGAGAAGTCCAGAAGATGACAAACTTATGATTCCCTTTGGTGTCAAGATTTTGTACAGGGAGGGGGAATATATCAGTCTGGTAGTAAAGAAACAAATGGTACAAGAATGATGAATATTTGAACACCCTTTCATTTTCTAATCTCATAAATTGATCATGCATTTTATCAGCGATGAATTTTGCATGATCAAACTTGACTGCAGGTGGTTGACCAGGGGTAAAAATAGACATGCCAGCAAAAATAGTCTCATCTATATATTCATTAGTGGTAGAACCTAAAATGCATGACAACATTGTTGTGATATATCTGCCTAGATCAGAAAAGAAGCATGACATGTAAGGAGGGGGGTCCTTTGGCATGTGTCTCTCTTCAGAAATGAAAGTCTGGAGGGTTTGAGTAATTCTGGAACTAGATAGCTTAGAGAATCTTTCAAGTAAATCAACAATGTAAAGGGGAGTGAGGTCTTGACCAAGCTGCAACTGTAACATCCTATTTATGGATTCGACTGTAATGGTGAATAGGATTTTCTGGTCTGGGGACATTATAGCTCTCATAATAGGGTCATAGTTTGCATGGCAGTAGTGGAAAATTTCCGGGAAGACATGAAAATTGGGGAATTGATATTTAGGTAGGTTCGATTCCCAGAGGCCTATCTTATCTGCATGGTTGAAGTAGCTATCTCGGTATTTGCAGTGAAATTTCAAAGGGGTTTCATTGAAGGTGAGGTCTTTTATCTGAAAATCTTTGTCAGTCAAGGGAAGATAGTCAAAATCTCTGCGGGGAGTGGTAATTGGCATGACATTTAGGGCAACTGGAACGTCCATCCTTGGTTCTTGTGGATTCAAGGACGAGGGTAGAGAATTTAAGGGATTTTACGAATAAATGGGTCATTTCAGGGAGTCTCAAGACTGTCAAACAACTTAATTTTACTAAATTACTTTATTTTTTCAAAAATTTAGTTTAGGTTCGATACGAAAGTAGGGTTTGTCAGTAAACATATAAATACCTAGTTATGGTTATATGGAGGTATAAATGGCACTGGAGTACTTATTTAAGGGAGCGCGTGGGTCTGCACCAGTAATCTGGAGCTCAGCAGCTTCTGGAGGTTGACGGTTGCAAGCAAGGTGACAATTTGAATGTACACTGCGTGTGCATGGAGAATAGAATGTTCTTTTGTTTTGGTAAAACAAAAATAATGAGTAATTTTTTTTTTTTTTTGCCAAGTCAATGTTTTGGCGGGTATAATGAAAGTGATAGTTGGTACCAACTGATGGAGGAGAGGTTTTGTTGTTTAGCGGGGGTGGTAAGCGGAAGAGGAAATGGAGTTTATCGCACCGCTTTTAGGCATTAGGCGGTATTCGGAGAGCTCTGCCCGTTGCCATTTATCGGGCGACACATAACGGGGGGTAAATAGTGAAACTGCTCACATCGGGTGGGTAAAGGCCGACGTTGGAGGCCGCCCGATATGAACATCGACCGTTGGATCTGAAGGGGTCAGATCATATGGTGGTTGGGGTATGGATTTGATTGGGGATTAACGGAGGGGACCGACGGGATAATAACTATTGATTAGGGAGATTAATGACGTCAGGGGCGAGGTGATTGGAGGAGGGTTCTTAATTAATCACGGGTTGATTAATTAATCCCTTTTAATGCAGTGGAGGTTATGGGTATTGATTTAATCATAGATAGATTAATTAATCCATCAAAATATTTTATTGTTATGGTTTATATTTCAAACCTTGCGAGCGGGATATTATCATAAGGAATTTTAATAATAGATACATGACAGGGGTATATTTTTGGGGAGTTAAATATAGTAGATTGATGTTAATATGAAATGGAAACGGGGATGAAAAATGCACTAAGTTAAATGTTTCAAAATATATTCATATTCTCGTAGGCTTAGGTGTATTTTGAGGGTTTTTATATGCGGGTTTTGTATGAGGATAATTACCTTTCCCAAGCAAATAATTATTTTACCTTAGGAGAAAGGGGATTTTTAGGGAAAATGAATGAATTATGGAGGGGGTGAATGTTGATGAGAGGGTTTTAGCACTTAGAACCATTAAGTCGTTGGGTCGAGGGTTCGGTCCCTCCAGAAGTTGGAGAAATGCTCTGAGCCCCTTTGACTTTAAGGTTTTAGGTACTTTTATTGTTGTTTGTGGGAAAGTAGTGAAATAGGGGTAAAATGGATGAGGAAATTAATAACTTGCCTTTGTAAATATCTCATTGTTATCCATGCTTTTCAAAGTAATAAGATGATGAAAGTAAATGATGTGAGTTTTAACTAAACATTCATCATACACAATTCTGCAACCATTCATCTACTTACACACCTACACATCCGGCCATTTTTTCGACTCTTTATTAGGGTGTACTTAGACTGGCAAACCCTTATCAATTTTTTTTTCTTTTACAATGGAAATCTATCTAAGTATATCCTTATTACATCCAAGGGCTTAGATTAAACTGTTGAGCTCCTTTTATTCACTCTACCTATCTACTAATCTGCCAAGATCAAATAGTTTGGTCAGATTTTATTCTCTATCTATAAGCATGTAATTCAAAACATGGAATAACCAAGATTAAACTATTTGGTTACCATGGATTGTGGCATAAATAACAACTTGCACACAATCATTATTATATAAAAAGTAAAATAACAGTGACATTTTGACTTGCACACTTTCATGGTCTTCTTTATTTTTCTCTGGGGTTCATTTTTCCTCTTTTTTGACCTTTTTCATTTCTTTTTGTCCTTTGATTTTTCTTTTAGGACATACCCTCTTTACATTTTTTAATTTTTTGATTTTTTACAAATATGGAAAACATTTGCAGAAAACAAAGGTATGTACATATTTCAGAGATAAACTAAGTCGACCATAAATTATGACACCTATGGTATAGGAACATAATAGTGGCTCCACTTGGGATGACTTTCCTTGGTGGGAAGTCAAGAATTATAGACCAATGGCCTTCTGAGAGATTGTGATTTTACTCTACAATTTCCCTTGATTCTGCTGCTTTATTGATATCTATGACAGTGATACTCTTGAAGCTTAAGGCCTTCTCTTTGGGCTTCAACTCCAAAACCTCACCATCCAATCAACACTAAACATTATGAAGGATATAGTATGTACAACTGAAATTGGTAAAATTAGTAGCTTGGATCAATGTAGTGCTTTAACATTCGACCATTGACTGGTCCTCCTTCTACCTCTGCACCATTTAACTCTTTGAGAAAATAAGGATTATTCCCTCTAAAGGCATATATAATGTATGGACCTTTCCACAAGAAGTCAAACTTCCCATGTTTCCCTTTGTCTTCTCCTCTGGAGTCCCACTTCAAAACTTTGTCACCAAGATAAAAGCCTTCTGCCTTGGTTCTTTTATTAAAGACTTTCTTGAGTTTTTCTTGCAGTACTTGGGATCTGATGTATACTTCCTCCCTGGTGTTATCACTAAACAAATTTCAAAGAAAAGGAGATCAGAAATCTTCATCAAATTCAAGCGAGGCAGCTCCTCAATTAAGCAATGCATTTCCTTCTAGGTTGATTTATCTAAAGCGATTTCAAAGGAGAAAATATCCAAAGAAAGGGAGATATCATAAGAGATGAAATAGGACTTAGCCCTAGGGCTAAGGAAACATCATCACAGCTGCATAAAAGTGACAGAGGTAAGGCAGTCATCCCTCAACAGGAGGAATGTAGTTTTGAAGAGTTGAAGAGAAAGTTGAATTTGGCAAATCTTGAAATTGCCAAACGAAAAATAACCTCAAGGAAACATGTTACCAAAGAATCTCATTTCAATAAAATGGAGGCTCTATGGTCAGTTTTCATGCTCAGTACTTCACCTGCAATAAAGGAAATCCCATAGCAAGTAAGGCTAAATAATAATTTTGATAGATTGCCTTTTGAAGTTTACTTTAAAAGGATGGTGTCTATGTTTTCAGTTTTGAACAACCTCATGGTATATGGGAAAGTCATTTCAAAAAAAGGAAAGATCAAGGAAGTCAAAGTTTTTGCCTTAAACTGTGGTTTTTGTAATTACACAGTAGTTTCGTAGCGCGCTACGAAACCCCTGAAGCAGCCTATTTTAGCAGAAAAACTGTTTTTACTAGTTAACTTACAGAAGCTTTCCTGAGCAGCTGAGAACTCCATTTTGCAAACTAAAAGAGGTTTTTCTTTCTAACATGCTTCACTACAAAAACCTCTTTCCGTTTCTTCAAATCCATTCTGAGGTGGGAGAAATGAAAGACTAAACTTGCGCTACGAAATTGCTGTAGGTGCAGTTTTTCAAAAATCAAAATTTCCTGTTTTACATGTCTTCTTCAAGGATCGATTATGGACAGCTGGAGAAGTATTTTAAAAAACCAAGCGATTTTTTTGTTCTAGGCATCTTGGAATACAGAAACCTCCTTCAGTTTAGAAAAATGTGTCATGGATGAGGAGATAAAAGCTCTGTCCCACGTGCCATTTTCAGGGATCCTAAACCTAAAAACAGGGAAACATGTTCCCTAATTTCTAGGGTTTGTCTTCAGCAGTCAAATGACCACGTGGGAGGCTTCATCAAATTCGACTTCTTGAGGTTGCAAGTTTTCAAATAATGCTTTAAATGCTTAGATAAGGTTGTTGTAATCATGATAAGGAGTTACACTCCTAGTTGTATTAGGTCACTAGCACTCCTAGTTAACAACTAATTGTAATTAATGGTTTGTTTTATGGTTAGAATAGGTGTCACTGATGGCAAATTTGAATTCTCTTGATGATGGATGATGGAATCCTAATTGTAAATGATTTATATAGAGCAAGAGGTCGAATTAGTAAAGGGTTGAGACTATTTGGCTCAACTGCTGCTTTATGCTATGAACTATAATCAGTAATGCAGAGAGGTTTTCTTGAACAGATCTGAGTTCTCATGGAGTTAATCCTTTCTTGATCTATATGTTATTTTGATAACTTGCAGTAGATATTATTTTTAATACTCAGAATTCATATCTAATGCTCTGACTTCCTTTAACAATAAGATGACTGTGTTTTATATTTGAACCACCAACACTAGATTACATTGTTATTGTTCAGAATTCACAACCATGTGGTCTGATTTCTTTTAGTGATGGAATGATTATGTTGAGAAATAGATCTCATTGCTATTACTCAGAATTCATAATCTTATTCTCTGACTTCCTTTAGTAATGAGATGAATGTGTCTTTCCATAATCTTGTGAGTAAATCACCTTTGAACTATCAGCAGTAGATTTCATTACTATTACTCAAAACTCATAATCCTATGCTCTAACTTCCTTTAGTAATGGAATTATTGTGATGACCTATTTCCTTGAGTGAATTATAATTGTTTGAAAACCCCATTTGCCTTAGCTTTCATGTCAAGAAACCTTACCACTGAATTTATTGACTTGTTGACTCCATAGCCCAATGGTAGCAAGCCTTCATCTTTTCAACCTACAAACACACAAACCCAAGATAGAGTTAGCCATCTATATTATCATCAATCAATATCATTAATCCTTTGAGAGAGCCCTCTCAGGCTGAGGAGGCTAAGCCTCAGCCTAAAGTAGGTTTGAAATAGTTACTTGAGGTCTTCCTGGTCTGCAGCCTTCCAGGGTCTGATTTTGAGATAACATCTTGGTGCGTCTGCCGGGAGCCTGAAGTCTATTCATTCCCGAAATTAAGAGGCTGAACTTCTGAAGGTAGCAGGAACTCAGACATATTTTTGAGGCTGCAAAACTACCTTGGTGACTCCACACATCGAATAACAAATTGGAAGGTGACTCCACTGCTAGAAGATCAGTAGCTTGATGAAGCTTCAAGATGAGTTCCACTGCAAGAATGAATGCTAGGTATGCTCCTATGAATCGGTCTCATATCCCTGGTTTTCCAAATCCTATGCCAAAGGTTGATTGGTTAGAGGATCTTCCAATATTCAAAGATTAAAAGAAAGACAATGCTGCTCTTCATTTGGTTAGGTTCCATATGCATGTACGCAGTCTTAAGGTTCATTTCCCAGAAGATTGTCTCATGAAGATGTTTATGACCACTTTAGAAGGAAAAGCATGATCTTGGTATAAAAGTTTGGAAAATGGTTCAATATATTCGCTTGCTAGTTTTCATGATGAATTCTATGAGATGTATAAAGAATGTCATCCTTCCTTATTGTTGCTCAAAGATTGCTGTAGACATCCTTTAAGTCTTATTCAATACTTGGAGGATTGTTATGATGATGATGAGTTTATGGATGAAGAATTTTTAGAGGCTCTTCATAACAATGCATTTCAATACCAAGAAGAAAGTATAACATCCCATGAAATGCAACATGAAAATCAGCAGGGGTTTACTTATGAAAACCATGTTCAATCCTCTAATATTGATGTAGAGGTGTAGCAATATTCTCAATCTTCGAATCATAAAGAGTATGAAATTGATTGCAAACCCCATGAAGAAGTACTGGAAGATAGTTTTTATAATCTTCAAGCAGAGGAAAAGGTCGTTCAATTTTGTGATTCCTTGCAGCAGCTTACATCAATGAATGATCATAATAAGGAGGAAAATTACATTGTTTGTGGGAATCATTCGGAAAATAAGTTGGATAGCATATCAAATAAATCATGTGTGGTTGAGGATCAGTTGTCTGAAGAGATAGAATGTTATGATGATTATCAAAATAACCATGTTCTCTTTGACCCTATAAATGAATACATGGCAAAGTTTTGCACATCAGTATTTCAATTTCATTTGCATTATGAAGATCATATACATTATAAGTTGATTTGGTCATCTCACTATGATGGTTATTTTGAGGTTGAATGCAGTCAAGAGCCTCCAATATCAGAAAGGACAATTGATTGGCTTTATTGGAAATATCATGTTGCTTGAGCTACGAGTGGAGCTTGCAGCTGATAGGGTAGGTAGGTAGAAAAATTCAAATAAGCTCAAGGTTGATTGAGCATTTTCTTTTTAGTAGATATAGACTTCTCTCTCCTACAATGATCATCAAGCTCAAGCTCAAAGTGAAGGCCCAAGAAGCTTGAAGGGGATGCTTGTCAAGAAAATGTCTATTTTTCATAAAAGGATAAAGCACTGAACCTACGAGTTCTTAGTGTACTACAGGAGCACACTATCCCAAGTGGAGCCACTGTTATCACTAAACAAATTTCAAAGAAAAGGAGATCAGAAATCTTCATCAAATTCAAGCGAGACAACTCCTCAATTAAGCAATGCATTTCCTTCTAGGTTGATTTATCTAAAGCGATTTCAAAGGAGAAAATATCCAAAGAAAGTGAGATATCATAAGAGATGAAATAGGACTTAGCCCTAGGGCTAAGGAAACATCATCACAACTACATAAAAGTGACAGAGGTAAGGCAGTCATCCCTCAACAGGAGGAATGTAGTTTTGAAGAGTTAAAGAGAAAGTTGAATTTGGCAAATCTTGAAATTGCCAAACGAAAAATAACCTCAAGGA
Source organism: Pinus taeda (assembly GCA_000404065.3). Taxonomy (NCBI): domain Eukaryota; kingdom Viridiplantae; phylum Streptophyta; class Pinopsida; order Pinales; family Pinaceae; genus Pinus; species Pinus taeda. Next base: position 97,987 of record APFE031004505.1, on the reverse strand, counting down.
AACATGTAACCAAAGAATCTCATTTCAATAAAATGGAGGCTCTATGGTCAGTTGTCATGCTCAGTACTTCACCTGCAATAAAGGAAATCCCATAGCAAGTAAGGCTAAATAATAATTTTGATAGATTGCCTTTTGAAGTTTACTTTAAAAGGATGGTGTCTATGTTTTCATTTTTGAACAACCTCATGGTATATGGGAAAGTCATTTCAAAACAAAGGACAGATCAAGGAAGTCAAAATTTTGGCCTTAAAATGTGGTTTTTGTAATTACATAGTAGTTTCGTAGCGCGCTACGAAACCCCTGAAGCAGCCTGTTTTAGCAGAAAAACTGTTTTT
>APFE031004505.1:63076-80788 GCA_000404065.3 Pinus taeda | reverse complement strand
CTATTTGGAGGTGCAGTCAGTTGGATGAGTAAGAAACAATCTGTAGTGGCACTATCAACTACAAAGGCAGAATACATGGCAGCCACTCATGCAAGCAAGGAAGCAGTTGGTTGTAGAGATTGTGTTCAAGTATGGGGTAGTACAGGGAGCTATAAGGATAGACTGTGACAGCCAAAGTGCAATTTTCTTGGCAAAGAACCCTGCTTATCATTCAAAGACAAAGCACATTGATGTTCAGTATCACTTTGTGAGGGATTTGATAGAAGAAAAAAAGGTGTTGCTGGTAAAGGTGGACACTTTGAAGAATACCGCAGATGCATTGACAAAATCTATGAGCTCTGAGAAGTTCTCTTAGTGTAGAGAAACAATGGGTGTTTCAGGGCTGGAAAAATGACTACGCTCTCCTGTGGAAAGAAAACAACAAGTGGGAGATTGTTGGGTTGTGTTATATTCTTTCCACGACTAACCTAGGTAGTGTACCAGGGGGGGGGGTGGAGCCCCCCCTTTGTTGCGTTGATTGCGTAGCGGGGGGGCAGCAGCCCCCCCTATCCAAGGGGTTTGAGGGGGGCGGATAGCCCCCTTGTATGGGGTCCGAGGCAGCGCCCCGGGAAATGTTTTTTGGACCTATATTAGGTTGGGCGAACCTACCTATGGTTTTCAGTCCATGGTTTTGGACGCGATAGTTTTCGTTCCATGGTATTGGATGCTTCGACATGTATAAATATGTATTTTAAAATTGAAAGGAATACAATGAAAAATCAAGCTGGTAGTCCCTGTTTTGGGATCCAGTGGGAAATCTATGTGCATATGTGTTTTATGTGTTATGCTCTCGCATTATTTATTTTCTTTGTTTTTAGAATTCGTATGCAGGTAATTTCTGTACAGGGTTAAAACCTACAGGTTTGAGGAAGCTCAACTGTATTTTTCCTTCCTTTATGTCAAAAGCTGACATAAGCCTGGTCTGATTAGTTGGAGCCATTTTGAAATAATGTGCATAGGTTTGGGCTTTTAATTTCTCATTCCTTGCTTTAATTTCTTTGTATTTTCCTTTAATGTCTAGGCTCTGCTTAAAGAAAGCTCTGAAGGAAGACACCTCTGTGCTTTGATGTCTCTCTAATGCTTGTATATGGGAGGTGGATGGTGTTCCACCTACTAGGATAGTCTGCATACTATCAGTCCTTTCTACCCCTGTGTTGCCTGTGGTCTCCTCAGTATACTCTTCTTCTGCATAGGGGTTTAACCTTTGCCTTTTAGCAAACGTTTGATTAATAGGCCTGCTAGAAGGAGTGCCCTCTTCCTTGTCTCTTTTAAGATTTCTTTCCTCATTGAGATGGGTCTGCAACACAGGTTTCCTGAGGTTTAGCCAGCTCCTCTGATATTTCAGGCTTCTCGGATTCTTCTTGTTGTCCTGAATGTTCCTGTTGTCTTGATGGCTCTGCTTGTTCAGAGGACTTTTGTTGCTCTTAGTCTTCTGCTTGTTCCGATGTACCTTGATGTTCTGATGACTATGTACTGGGTTACTTAGATTGTCTTTGCGATGAAGTCTCTCCTGGCACATGTACAAAGGAATCTTCATCAAGCCTTCTTTGTCAATCTACCCATACATTGTAAACTTCAACTTGTGTGCTATTCTGCTCTATTAAAGTTCCTTCCACCCATTCAGATTGAATGGTATATTGTTCAATCTTTGGGATCCTATGATGGATATAAGGTGATAGTTTATGTTTCTGCCTTCTATCACAGATGAAGCTGTGGGGGTCACAGGCCCAAATGAAACTCTGTTTTAATTTCAATCTTTGGAGGATTTCATCTGCCTCCTTTCCTGCTCTTCTGTTGTTGCAAATAAATGGGCCTAAGTGATCCTTTATTCTTAGATGGGCCTTATTTTTGGTCTTGACAAAATGAATCTCATCAGAATTGATCATTTGCCTATAATACTCTAGAGCAAATAATCTCATGGGGATATATTTAGGTAATTTGTAAGGAGGCATCTCACACCTATAAATTCTGATTTTAGTATGGTTTTGGTACAAGTACTAATCCCCTACTTTGTATTGTTTGGACAACTGGAGAACTCTCTTAATATCTGCATTGATTCTGGGAGGGGAACTTCCTATCAACATTGTAGTCATTGGATGTACAAATTGGTCAATAAAATCTGTGTATGAATAGGGTGAAGAACAAGTCCTGTGGAAAAGAGAAGTCCAGAAGATGACAGACCTAGGATTCCATCTGGTGTCAAGTTTTTATACAGGGAAGGGGAATCTATTAGTTTGGTAGTAAAGAAACAAATGGTACATGAATGATGAATATTTGAACACCCTTTCATTTTCTAATCACATAAACTGATCATGCATTTTATCAACGATGAATTTTGCATGATCAAACTTGACTGCAGGAGGTTGACCAGGGGTAAAAATAGACATGCCAAAAACAATAGTGTCAACTATATATTCATTAGTGGTAGAACCTAAAATGCATGACATCATTGTTGTGGTATCTCTACACAGATCAAAAAAGAAGCATGACATGTAAGGAGGGGGGTCCTTGGCATGTGTCTCTCTCCAAAAATGAAAGTCTGGAGGGTTTGAGTAATTCTGGAACTAGATAGCTTGGAGAATCTTTCAAGTAAATCAACAATGGAAAGGGGAGTGATGTCTTGACCAGGCTGCAACTGTAACATCCCATTTATGGATTCAGCTATAATGGTGAATAGGATTTTTTGGTCTAGGGACATTACAACTCTCATAATAGGGTCATAGTTTGCATGGCAGTAGTGGACAATTTCTGGGAAGACATGAACACTGGGGAATTGATATTTAGGCAAGTTCGATTCCCAGAGGCCTATTTTATTTGCATGGTTTAAGTAGATATCTCAGTATTTGCAGTGCAATTTCACAAGGGTTTCATCGAAGGTGAGGTCTTTTATTTGAAAATATTTGCCAGCTAAGGGAAGATAGTCTAAATCTCTGTGGGGAGTGGTCATTAGCATGAAATTTAGTTCAATTGGAATGTCCATCCTTGGTTCTTGTGGATTCAAGGATGAGGGTAGGGAATTTTGGGGATTTTACAAAGAAATGGGTCATTTCAGGGAGTCTCAAGACTGTCGAACAACTTAATTTGACTAAATTACTTGATTTTTTCAGCGATTTAGTTCAGGTTCGATATAAAAGTAGGGTTTCTTAGTAAACGGATAAATACCTGGTTATGGTTGTATGGAGGGATAAATGGCACTGGAGTACTGCTTGAAGGGAGCGTGTGGGTCTGCAACGATAATCTGGAGTTCAGCGGCTTCTGGAGGTTGACGGTTGCAAGCAGGGTGACAGTTTGAACGTACTCTGTGTGTGCATGGAGAACAAAATGTTATTTTGTTTTGGTAAAACAAAAATAATGAGTAATTTTTTTATTTGCAAAGTCAATGTTTTGGCGGGTATAATGAAAGTGACAGTTGGCGCCAACTTATGGACAGGAGGTTTTGTCATTTAGTGGGGGTGGTAAGCGGAAGCAAAAATGGAGTTTATTGCACTACTTTTGGGCGTTGGGCGGCATTGGGAGAGGTCCGCTTGATTCCATTTATCAGGCGACACATAGCGGGGGCTAAATAGTGAACCGCTCACATCGGGCGGGTAAAGACTGACGTCGGAGGCCACCCGATATGAACGTCAACCGTTGGATCTGAAGGGGTCAGATCATACAGTGGTCGGGGAAGCGATTTGATCGGGGATTAACGGAGGGGCCCGATGGGATAATAACTGCTGATTAGGGAGATTAATGACGCCGGGGGTGAGGTGATTGGAGGAGGGTTCTTAATTAATCACGGGTTGATTAATTAATCCCTTTTAATGCAGTGGAGGTTATGGGTCTTGATTTAATCGTAGATAGATTAATTAATCTACCGATTAATTAATCCATCAAAATATTTTATTGTTATGGTTTATATATCAAACTTCGGGAGCAGGATATTATCATAAGGAATTTTAATAATATATACGGGACATGGGTATATATTTGGGGAGTTAAATATAGTAGATTGATGTTAATATGAAATGGAAATGGGGATGAAAAATGCACTAAGTTAAATGTTTCAAAATATATGCATATTCTCGTATTAAACATTATAACATGCTTAGGTGTATTTTTTGGGTTTTTATATGGGGGTTTTGTATGCGGATAATTACCTTTCCCAAGCAAATAATGATTTTACCTTAGGAGAAAGGGAATTTTTAGGGAAAATAAATGAATTATGGAGGGGGTGAATGTTGATGAGAGGGTTTTAGCACTTAGAACCAGTGAGTCATTGGGTCGAGGTTTCGGTCCCTCCAAAAGTTGGAGAAATGCTCTGAACCCCTTTGACTTTAAGGTTTTAGGTACTTTGATTGTTGTTTGTGGGAAAGTAGTGAAATAGGGATAAAATGGATGAGGAAATTAATAACTTGCCTTTGTAAATATATCATTGTTATCCATGCTTTTCAAAGTAATAAGATGATGAAAGTAAATAAACATTCATCACTGCAACCATTCATCTACTTACACACCTACACATCCTACCATTTTTTTTACTCTTTATTAGGGTGCACTTAGACTGGCGAACCCTTATCAAACTTTCTTTTCTTTTACAATGGAAATATATCTAAGTCTATCCTTATTACATCCAAGGGCTCAGATTAAACTGTTGAGATCCTTTTATTCACTCTACCTATCTACTTATCTGCCAAGATTAAACAGTTTGGTCAGATTTTATTCTCTATCTATAAGCATGTAATTCAAAACATGGAATAACCAAGACTAAACTATTTGGTTACCATGGATTGTGGCATAAGTAACAAGTTGCACACAATAATTGTTATATAAAAGGTAAAATAGCAGTGACATTTTGACTTGCACACTTTCATGGTCTTTTTTCTTTTTCTTTGGGGTTCATTTTTCCTCTTTTTTGACCTTTTTTCATTTCTTTTTGTCCTTTGATTTTTCTTTTAGGACATAGCCTCTTTACATTTTTTAATTTTTTGATTTTTTACAGATATGGAAAACATTTGTAGAAAGCAAAGGTATGTACATATTTCAGAGATAAACTAAGTCAATTGTAAATTATGACACCTATTCGTATAGGAACATAACAAATTACATAGTTATTTGAAACATACTATACTGATTTTTAATCTCACCAATCTAGATTAAGTATGTGTTCAGGAAACTCATTTAGAATCAAGAGGCAAGAATGTTCCTCAAGTGACTAGCAAGAAGCCTTTCAAATCTAGAGACAAAGGAAAGGGGCAGTTTAAAGGCAAAGGAAAAAATAATGATATTGTTAAGAAAGAGGGAGAAAAAATTATCTATAAGAATTTTTCAAAAGAAGGCTATGATGAAGACCACTGTTGGAAATCACATCCAAAATTGAGACCAAAGAAGTTCAATAACAAGGGGAAACAAAAGACTGCCGCTACAACTCAACAAGATCTAGGATCTGATTTAGGTGATGAAACCAAAATCAAATTAGTGGGAATGGAAGGAATAAATTCTAATGAAAGTAATAGTTCATCTAGTAAGCCTATAGAATCTCAAAATGATAAAGAAAGAAGTGATATTTTCCATATCAGGGTCATTAAAAAACATACAAAAGTTGATACATTGTTTGATAGTGGATCCCAAGTCAATCTTATCTTTGAAGAAATTGTCAAGAAATTAAATCTAAAAAAGACACCTCATACTAAACCTTACCCTTTGGGTTGGGTATGTGATGATGCCAAATTACATGTGATAAGAAAATGTAAACTCAAAATCACAATCACTGCTAGTTTTATAGATGAGGTAGAGCTTGATGTTGTACCATTTGATATATGCGGTATTGTTTTAGGGAGTCTATACTTGTATAACCGAAAAGCCATATTCTATCATCATGAGAACACATATCATATATTTAAAGGTGGAGTTGAGTATATTGTTAGAGCACGTCACAAGAATATGAAATTATCCATTGTTAGTGTTGGTCATATGAAAACGCTTGTAAATGCTAGTAAGAATTTTGTGTTGTTGATTATTAAGGCTAAAGATACTGCTGAATATGAAGCTTTCACAAGATGTGATTCGAAAATCAAGCATGCATTGATTGAATTTGTTAAAAATTATGACAAGATGTTTAAGGAAACTAAAAGGTTTCCCCCTAAAAGAGGAATTCAACATGAGATTCACTTGTAGCAGGATGCATCACTTCTAAATATTGACATGTATAGAATTTGAGTTTTGGAGAATGATGAGATTGAGAAGCAAATTGAAGAGCTGCTTGGAAAAGGGGTCATCATGCCTAACACATATATATTGGTGGCCACCCATCTATTCCACCTAGACCCCCATTCGGTTTCGTCTGTTTCATTGATTATAGTAACATTTACTATTTTTAGCATTTTTCGGGTCCTGAACTTTGAGATTTGTTTTGACCCTCTAAACGACGTTTTATTGAGGTTTGCAGAAGGCCATTTGCCATAAGTAGGGGCATGTGGTAAATCTTGTATTACTTGGAGAGATATTTCCAACGAGGTATTGTACACGCCAAATGGAAATCATATGACCAAGTTACGACCCTGGGAAGTTTTGCTGCCCAACTAACCCCAACGAGGCCCACAAACTCTTGGTGTTTCATCTCCTGGGGTTAGGGTTTTGGTTGTTTAGGGTTTTCATTTGTTGTTCAATAGTAAAAATTCCCTCGAGCCTCATTGTAACATAGTTCAGAGGCATGTAGCTGCCATACCTCTTCTCATAGATGGGCTACCATCACCTGAGTTAGTTTATTTCCATTCTGTATGTATGCATCTTTCAGTTCTTTGATATTAATGAAATGAAGTTTTATTTCAATTGCATATCTATGTTTATGTTTATAACCATATTTTGTTGCATTCTTGCATAAGTCCGGATCAGTGGTATCAGAGAGGTCTTCTCTTTCTCTATTTTTCTTTGCATGTTCCCAATGAGGTCAGGGTATAAGGAGTTTGGGCTTGAACTAGTTGAACCTTTTCAAGACCAAGTTGCAAACCTTGAAGATCTCCCATGGCAGAAGAAAAGAAATATGAGGGAGAAAGATATCCTTTCAAAATATTGCTCAAGGAATTCCTCGAGCGAAAAAGGAACATAATGATAGATAAATTTTACTAGATCCTTCACAGTTACCCACAAGCAAGTCATCTTCATCCAACACCCACTTTGGAGGTGCCACTCCTTTTAAGGTACAAGTTAACTTTGAAATTCCCATATTTGAAGGCCAGATAGATGAAAATACCGTAGATAGATGGTTAAATATGTTGGAAGGATATTTTTTAGTTCATGAATTTTCCAATCACAAAAATATTACCTTTTCACTCCTCAAAGTCGCCCACCGTGTCAAGGACTAGTGGGAAACCTACTGTGAATAAAAGGACGAGAGGAAATCCTCAATGTTTTCTGCCGCACCCACCTGGAATTATTTTCGAGACGCCTTCAATGAAAAATATTACCCTGTTGCGAGATATGAATATAAATATATAAAGTGGATCACACTGCGGCAGGGAAGGGACTAAGATGTGCCAAAGTTCACAAATATTTTTCATACCCTTCGCACGAAGTTGGGTTTCAAGGATTCTGAGCGGCATTTGGTACTCGAGTACCACGACTGTCTACAAAAGCACATCCAAGATGAGATGGATTTCCTAGAGATCTCCTTGCTTAGCACCGCATATCGATATGCTATCAAGATTGAGCATAAATTTAAATAGAATAAGCAAGAATTTGGATCTGTGAATCTAAAGCAAGGGAAAGGCACCCGCAAACCATAGAAAAAAGGACAAAGCCAAGGCAGGGTGACCCAGGACTACCCGTCGAATATGTAAGCAAAGAAAAACACCATGAAGACAAAGAAGGACACAGGTAAATGGTGTGACTTCCATAAGAGCCCCACGCACAACATGAGTGAGTGTCTAGACAAGCAGTCACTGGTGGCCAAGATGAAGGCTTCCGAATCAGATGCATGTTATGAATTTGAGAATGAAACCGACAAGGGGAACGAAAAAGGGAAGAAGATCATTTATGTGGAGCCTAGTGCTACTGTTTCCACCACCAAGATCTAGAAGATTGAGCCCGAAGATCCAGAGAATGGGGAGAAACTCTTCCACTCACAGATGTGGGTGAAGGGTTCTCCGTTGTAGTTCATATTCACAAACAGAAGCCAAAAGAACCTCATTTTAGCAGAGGTCATGAAGCGGTTGGGCCTACTGTCCACACCTCACTCACAATCATACACCATCGGGTGGCTTCACCAAGGGTGAGATCTATGCGTCAACCAACAGCGTCGCCTTCCCTACAACATCAAGCCCTTCACAAATGAGGTACTGTGTGATGTTTCTCCCCTTGAGTTTTTTGATGTATTATTAGGCCAGCCATACTTGTGGAGGACCTCGGGCGCTAAGGCGTTAGGCGCACGGGCAGTCGCCGGTGCGACAGGCGTGCGGGTGCGATGGGCGCCCGGGCAAACGTTGGGCGCGGGTGCGACGGGCGACTCGGGCGAATGACGAAGGGCGCACGATGGTGAACCGGGCGTGCACGGGTGAACGCACATGGAGGGCGCGTGGGTGAGCGCACACGAGGGCGCGCGGGTGAACCAGCGGGTAGGCATACAAGGAGGGCGCGCACAACGGGCATGCGCTGCGGATGAAACACGACAGACTTGCGACGAAAGGCGGATATGTGCGTATGCGACTAAGTGTTGGAGGAGAATATATATGGCTTGGAAGGCATTCACATATGGAGAAGCCGACCAAAGCATTGAGCGGTTGGGGGCTTGCATAGAGGCGTTTCGGGCGTCAACCAAGGGGCTTCACCCACCCGTCGCCCACATTACGAGGCATATAAGTATGTGAGCGTTGGACGCTCAAAACAAAATTTGAACATCGCTCATCATCTCTTGATCTTTGCACATCAAGTGAAGGGCGCAGGTTGGGATGCGCATAGCTCATGCGCTCTACACAAAGAGTGCGCAGAGTTTATACTTGGTCATTGGTTGGTTAAGAGGCCATGAGTTGAAGGTTGGAACGTGCAGATGTGCAGGATTGTATAGAGTGTCTTGGTGACCCGTGTGGGCACCCACTCTTGGTGCAAAGGTGTACATTATCTTATGTAAAGGCAGGTTGCCTATGATTATAAAATTTGGCTAAGTATTGGCTTGGAGTTTGCCAAGCACACTTGAGCGTTGTACTGTTATAAACTGATATATAATACATTGTTGGGCAGACTGTTCGAGAGTTGCCCCTCCCCTTTATATCGTGCAATTGATGTATTTTATAATTGTTGTGGTAATGAATGAGTATGGGATTCATTGATATAAAGGTCTAATTCATTTTATACTTGGTTGCGAAACACAAACTAAGTTATCGGTTGTGAATTAGGCGTAGTCCACATACATTAGTATTGATAAAAAGAAAGTGTGTGGTGGTGTCGCACCTCACCGGCACGGTTGGAAGACCACTGTAGGCTTGGGGCGTGACAGTTGGTATCAGAGCTCGGTTGAGCCGGGTTGTTAAGCTTGGTAAAGCTTGTGAAGAAGTATGGTACTTGCACGTGAAGGAAGTGGTTTCACACTCAAGTGAAATAAGGACTAGTTCATTATGCAGGGGCCGGATGAAAGACTGAAAGACAAGATGGTGGATACACCTACGAAAGGTGAGTCTAGCCATGGACCAGGTGAAGTCTTGAGGTACGAAGTGTTGGAACAAATGAGACAATGGAGTTCTAACTGGGTTTCGATGAAGGCCGAGAACATGAAGTTTCGGGAAGGCTGTTCAGAACTAAGGAGGGAACTTGAAGAGCTCAAGAGCCAATGCGGAAGTATGACATATATTGAACTCAAGGAACTTGATAAGGAGATCCAACGAAGTGGTCTTGGTCTTCAAGAGCTCTTTGATGAAAGAGCCCGGTTAAGGAAGGAAAGTGCTAAGTTGGAGGCTGAAATCAAGCTGATTAAGGAAGAGATAAAAAGGAAGCTTCTTGGGAAGAAGATCGTTGTGATTGATCAAGAGGAGCTTGATTACATTGACAGGCTGCGGACTTACTACCGTGACAATCGAGAGGATGTGCGGAAGTTGAGTTCTATGAGAGTAGTCGATGGACACTTGGTTGGTGCACTTGAGCAGAGGTCGATGAAGGACAAGCTTGAGGGAGTTCAAGCTAGACCAGGATCGGGTTGCTTTGATGAGAAAAGCAAGGAGGTGAAGTACCTTAATAAGGAAATCAAGTTGGAGCATGAGCCAATTGAGTCTTCTGAGGCCAAATTCTTGAAAAAGGTTGCTGATATAAGACATAAGACAAAGCGAATAGAAGGAGGTAATACCTTGAAGCTGATTTTTGTGCAGGTGACCGTGAAGGGCAAGAGATTTGCAGCTTTGGTTGATATGGGGGCTACACATAGTTTCTTGAGTAGAAAGGCAACAAAGTCTTTTGGGAAGAAAGTAGGAATGGAGAGGGAATTGAGTGCTTTCAAAGCAGTCAGCTCTACCATGAAATCTGTTATTGGTGTTATGAAGGACACTTAGATGAAAGTTGGATCGTGGTTTGGAAAGTTGGACTTGAGAGTTGTGAACATGGATGATCATTCTATGGTGTTGGGGCAGGACTTCATGAGGCTTGCACAAGCTGTACCGATGGTGGATCGAGACATTCTCTTGATCACAGCTGAAGGGAGAACCATGATGGTACCGATGAGTAGAAGGAGTTGCTTGGGGTATAGGCCAAGGATGAATTCTATGACATTGTATCCTAAAGATCCGAATGTGAAGCATGAGGATGTGGAGCAAAGAGGACTTGGGAGTATGACTCAAACAACGAAGGAAAGGAAGATGATTGACTTCATTGCAAGGGTGAGGAAGAACGAGGCAAGTAAGAAGGCAGTCTCACGAACCTCGAGACACTTGACAGAGACATCATCTACTAATGATCTTCACAATGGGGTTGCAAAAGAAGGGAGTCTTAGTATTACTTCAGAGGCAGTGGTTGATGAGGATTATAAGGGTAGAGATTCTGCGGGCATAGTGGACTTTTGCAGATATGCTATGGGCATATATGACTTTCAGTTGACAAAAGACAAGCTCAAGGAGCTTGGGTGTACATGTGAGGAGGTTGAGGCTGTGCATACATACTTGAGGACACAACATCAATCCGACACATGGGTGGATGAGAGTCAGGGAGGAAACTTCCTGGCCCTCCTTTCTCTATAAACAACCTTGGAGATAGGTTGGTGTGAAGGCCTTGGTAGGGAGGAACCACATCAACTCTACAAGGGGCCTTGGAAGGAGGCTTCCTTATGACAGATTGCAGACTTGGGTGCAGATGGCCAGATGTTGGGATGAGGTCTACATGAGTTGGACATCAGGAACAACTAGTGTCATGGACATCAGGTTGGAGACATGGAGCATGACAGTCTTGTGCAGGGACATATTGTGGATGCACTTGTAGAGATGTTACTTATGGGCATCAAATGAGGTGTACTAAGGCATGGATGTTGTGCAAATGCTTTCATGACTTGTATGAGCTAGTGGAGAGGTTGTACACTTTTGTGCAACTAAACCATGGCTTGATCATGTTGCAGATGGGATGGAGTTTCCATGGACCTGAGCATGGGAGATTCTTGATGGAGTTCAGGATGTGGCAAATGTTTTGGGAAACAACTAATGGTGGCATGAGGATGTTCACTCTCATGATTTGAGCGTGATGGTTGGATTAGCTACCCAACTAGTTTAGACATGGGGGACGTCAATGAGCAGAGATGTGTTGACATTGGGTTGGAGTATCATGGAAGATGGACACATAGAACACTTGATGATAGAGAGGTGTTCTATTGAGGCACTTGACTTGATGGTGGAGAGAGATGTTCTCTTGGGACACTTGACACTTGATGGAGAAGTGTTCTCTTTGAGCACTTGGCAGTTTGATGAGATGTTGGCACATGTTTGTGATGTGTTAACACTTGTTAACATTTCATGGGCAACTTTGCACATGATGGAGTTGGTGACATGATGGAGTTGACACCTTATTGCAGTAGACATGTAGCTTGAGTTGGAAGGACCAGCCTTCCATGGTGGAGAGCAGCTTGGATATATTGTGGCAGGTGGACGATGATCATGGACATCGATGACATACTTTCGTATGGACTATCTTGGTGGCAGTTGGTCACTGAGATGAGACATGGTGGAGATGGAGTCCTACATATCTTGCAGGAATGTTTGCCATATGTGGAGGAGTCGATATCATGGATTCATGCTTGGGGATGTTGTTGAGGACGACAACGACTCCAGGTGGAGGAGGATGTAAGGACCTCGGGCGCTAAGGCGTTGGGCGCACAGGCGGTCGCCGGTGCGACGGGCGCGCGGGTGCGATGGGCGCCCGGGCAAACGTTGGGCGCGGGTGCGATGGGCGACTCGGGCGAACGACGGAGGGCACACGATGGTGAACTAGGCATGCATGGGTGAACGCACATGGAGGGCGCGCGGGCAGGGCACGCGGGTGAGCGCACACGAGGGCGCGCGGGTGAACCGGCGGGCAGGCGTACACGGAGGGTGCGCACTATGGATGAAACGCGACAGACTTGCGACGAAAGGCGGGTATGTGCGTATGCAACTAAGTGTTGGAGGAAAATATATATGGAGTGGAAGGCGTTCGCATATGGAGAAGCCGACCAAAGCGTTGAGCGGTTGGGGACTTGCGTAGAGGCGTTTGGGGCGTCGGCCAAGGGGCTTTGCCCACCCTTCGCCCACGTTGGGAGGCATATAAGAATGTGAGCGTTGGATGCTCAAAACAGAATTCGAACATCGCTCATCATCTCTTGATCTTCGCACAGCAAGTGAAGGGCGCAGGTTGGGATCTTTTCACGCCCCCAAACCTACAGTGTTCTTTCAACCATGCCGGCAAGGTGCGACACCACCACACACCTTCTTTTTAACAATACTAATGTATGTGGACTACGCCTAATTCACAACCGATAACTTAGTTTGTTTTTTGCAACCAAGTAAAATGCATTAGACCTTTATATCAATGAAGCCCATACTCATTCATTAACACAACAATTATAAAAGACATCAATTGCACGATATAAAGGGGAGGGGCAACTCCCAAACAGTTTGCCCAACAATGTATTATATATCAGTTTATAACAGTACAACGCTCAAGTGTGCTTGGCAAACTCCAAGCCAACACTTAGCCAAATTTTACAATCATAGGCAAACTGCCTTTACATAGACAAATGCACACCTTTGCACCAAGAGTGAGTGCCCACACGGGTCACCAAGACACTTTATACAATCCTGCACATCTGCACGTCCAAACCTCAACTCACGGCAATCTCAACCAACCAACGACCAATTATATATTCTGCGCACTCTTCATGTAGAGTGCATGAGCTATGCGCATCCCAACCTGCGCCCTTCACTTGCTGTGCAAAGATCAAGAGAGAATGACCGAGTTTGAATTCTGAGTTTTGAGCATCCATTGCTCACATACTTATATGCCTCCCAACGTGGGCGAGGGGTGGGTGAAGCCCCTTGGCCGACGCCCCAAACGCCTCTACGCAAGCCCCCAACTGCTCAACACTTTCGTTGGCTTCTCCATATGCGAACGCCTTCCACGCCATATATATTTTCCTCCAACACTTAGTCGCATACACACATACCCGCCTTTCTTCGCAAGTCTGTCGTGTTTCATCCGCAGCGTGCGCCCATCGTGCGCGCCCGCCCGCGCGCCCTCCGTGTACGCCTGCCCGCCAGTTCACCCGCACGCCCTCGTGTGTGCTCACCCGCGTGCCCTGCCCGTGCACCCTCCATGTGCGTTATCCCGTGCACGCCCGGTTCACCATCGTGCACCCTCCGCTGTTCGCCCGAGTCACCGTCGCACCCGCGCCCAACGTTTGCCTGGCGCCCATCGCACCCGCGTGCACGTCGCACCGGCGACCGCCCGTGCGCCCAACGCCTTAGCACCCGAGGTCCTTACATCCTCCTCCACCTAAAGTCATTGTCGTCCTCGACAACATCCCCAAGCATCAATCCATGATATCGACTCCTCCACATATGGCAAACATTCCCGCAACATATGTAGGACTCCATCTCCACCATGTCTCATCTAAGTGACCAACTGCCACCAAGATAGTCCATACCAAAGTATGTCATCAATGTCCATGATCATCGACCACCTGCAATAATATCTCCATGCTGCTCTCCACCATGGAAGGCTAGCCCTTCCAACTCAAGCTACATGTCCACTGCAACAATGTGCCAACTCCATCATGTGAAAAACTGCCCATGATATGTCAACAAGTGTTAACACATCACAACCATGTGCCAACATCTCATGAAACCGCCAAGTGCTCAAAGAGAACACTTCTCCATCATCAAGTGTCAAGTGTCCCAAGAGAACACCTTTCTACATCATGTGTTCTATGTGTCCATCTGTCATGATATTCCAACCCAATGCCAACATGCCCCTATGCACTTCCGGACCCCATGTCTGAACTAGTTGGGTAGCTAATCCAACCATCACACTCAAGCCATGAGAGTGAACAACTTCATATCACCATCAGTTGTTTCCCAAAACATTTGCCACATCCTAAACTCATCAAGAATAGTCCATGCTCAGGTCCATGAAGTAGTCTCCATCCATCTGCAACATGTCATGATGCTTGATGCCAAGCCATCCCTGCACCATCAAAACCTGCTCAACTGCTTAAGGGACTCACTGCCATGAGCAACTAACAATGAGCCCCTTCTCCTTGTTCCTCTAAGAAGATGTAGAGGGGTGAGAACTTAAAGGCTCACCCTTACTAATCAATTCAATCCACCTATCAGGATCTTCAACTTCCAACCTTTGTAGATAAGTGACCCGGTCCTCACCCGACCTCACATACACTTCATCATCATCCTCATCCTCAATCACTTCTAGCCTTCTTGTCAAGTCCAAGATACTATCTGAAAGTGATTTGATGACCAAGGATTGTTCGGTAAGCTTTGTATCTGCCTTGGACAAACGCTTACTCATGTCATCCAACTTCTTTTTATTCCCCATTTGCATCACTACTAACTTACAATGAGGTCTAGTCACACCAAAGGTAGGCACACCAATGGGTACATCTTCCCATCCATCATAAATGTACAACTTCTTCAAATGTGGTATCACCATCACATCATATTTCTTCATAAACTCCATCCCTAGTACATCCTCATAGTCATCAATCCTCACTATAGTGAAGTCCACCTTCTCGGTCCATTCACCAAGTGTAGTGTCCACTTGTTCAGCCACACCAAGTACTTTGTTCGGAGGAGAGTTCACTGTATTCATATGTGCCCTGATAGGAACATATTTCAGCGCAACCTTCCTTGTAGTATCTTCACCCATGAAGTTTTGAGAGGCTCCACTATCTACCATAGTGAGTATATCAACACCTCCAACTTTCATTCAGACATACTCCAACTTGTTCCTCTCGGGATCCTTCCGAGAGATCACCTCTATAGCAGCAGCAGCACCAAGAATCTGCATCATACCCACAGAAGCACCTTCATCTTTCACATTAGATTGTGCTATAGCAGCCACCTTCGGTTTAGAGGGATAATTCTTCATCATGTGTGGACCAGCACAAATCAAACACTTCAAGACTTTCTTTGCCTTCGAACCATCATCTGACTTCGAAGCTTTCTCTTTCTTCTTATCTTTCGGTTTGTCAGACTTCTTCTTCCTATCATCAGAAGTCTCATCATAATGTTCAACCAACCTGTCAACTGTAGCAAAGGCTTCTTTAAGTGTACGAATCCTTTGTCTCTTCACCTCATTGCGTGCCCAAGGCTTCAATCCAACAATGAAATTGAATACCTTGTCTCTTTCCGCCATATCAGGTAGCTCAAGGACTGCACTTGCAAACTCCCTTTGATAAGTTTGAAGGTTCCCGGTTTGCTTTATAAACTTTATCTTCATCCTAGCTTCCCATGTTTCATCCTGAGGACTAAAATGGGCCTACAAGGCTCCCTTCATTCATCCCAAGAAGTGATGTCACTAGCGCTTCCATTAGCAATCTGGTCCATCCTTCTTCTCCACCACATCTTAGCATCTTTTGTGAGGAATTGAGCAGCAACCTTGACCTTAGCCTCATCATCGGATAGACCCAACCTTTCCAAGTATTGCTCCATGTCCCACAAAAATTTACCAAGAGTTTTTGCACTCCTTGTACCATCGAATGAATCCGGTTCCTTGACTTTCACATGAGGCACTCCTCCACCTAAGCCATGCCTCACGGCCTTCTTCAACACCACTATTTCATCCTTGGCTTCGTCAAGAGCTTTCTTCAAGTCCATGATCTCCATTAGACCTTGGTCCCTTGAAGCTTCAACACCCGGTTGTCAGCCTGCTCTGATACCAACTGTCATGCCCCCAAGCCTACGATTGTCTTCCAACCGTGTCGGCGAGGTGCGGCACCACCCCACACTTTCTTTTTAACAATACTAATGTGTGCGGACTACGCCTAATTCACAACCGATACTTAGTTTGTTTTTCGCAACCAAGTAAAACGCATTAAACCTTTATATCAATGAAGCCCATACTCATTCATTATCACAGCAATTATAAAAGACATCAATTGCACGATATAAAGGGGAGGGGCAACTCCCAAACAATCTGCCCAACAATATATTATATATTAGTTTTTCAAGAGTACAACATGCTAGTGTGCTTGGCAAACTCCAAGCCAACACTTAGTCAATTTTACAACATGAGGCAACCTGCCTTTACATAAGAGAGTGTGCACACTTGCACCAAGAGCGGGTGCCCACACAGGTCACCAAGACACCCTTACACAATCCTGCACAATTTGCACGTCCAACCTTACTCACGGCCCCTTGAATCAACCAAAACCCAAGTGTCAACTCTGCGCATATACCATGCTATGCACATGAGTTATGCGCACCAAAACTACGCACTTCTCCACCTGTTATGCGAAGTCAAGAGAGAGGATGAGCGATGTTGTTCGATTGTCAAATGAGCATCCAACGCTCACACATTTATATTCTTTCCAACGTGGGTGAGGGGTGGGCGAAGCCCCTTGGCCGACGCCCCAAACGCCTCTATGTAACGCCCCCCAACACTCCAACTCTTTGGTCGGCTTCCATGTGTGACTGCTCTCCATGCCATCGTATAAAGCCAAAACTTCGTCGCATATGTGTTTCGTCCACACGCACATATTCGCCTTCGTTCAGCACTTCTGTCGTTCAGCGCGTTCAACCGTAGCGCGCGACCGTCGTGCGCGCCCGCCCGCACCCTCCGTGTATGCCTGCCCGTCGATTCACCCGCGCGCCCTCGTGTGTGCTCACCCGCGCGCTCTGCCCGCACGCCCTCCGTGTGCATTCACTCATGCACGCCCAATTCACCATCGCGCCCGCGCCCGTGTCGTCTGCCCGACTCGTCGTCGCATAACCGCCCAACGCGTGCCCGGTCACCTGACGCCCAACCGTCGCGACTGCCCGAGGACCTTACATCTAGAGTCCTAATCAAAATAGGAACTGATAAGACACATGTCTTCTTAGAGTTACAACACAATTAGGAGATGTGACATATATCCTCATGATCCCATGATTCTCTCCACTCAAATTCGAATTTGGCCTTAGGGTGCCACATAAAGGTCTTCTAGAAGCCTCCTTTCAACCTACACATGTCAACAATCTCAACCCA
>APFE031004505.1:47090-58897 GCA_000404065.3 Pinus taeda | reverse complement strand
TGAGCCGGCGGGCAGGCGTACACGGAGGGCGCGCGGGCGGGCGCGCGTTGTGGATGAAACGTGACAGACTTGCGACGAAAGGCGGGTATGTGCGTATGCGACTAAGTGTTGGAGGAAAATATATATGGCGTGGAAGGCGTTCGCGTATGGAGAAGCCGACCAAAGCGTTGAGCAGTTGGGGGCTTGCGTAGAGGCGTTTGGGGCATCGGCCAAGGGGCTTCGCCCACCCCTTGCCCACGTTGGGAGGCATATAAGTATGTGAGTGTTGGACGCTCAAAACTCAAAATTCGAACTTGCTCATTCTCTCTTGATCTTCGCACAACAAGTGAAGGGCGCAGGTTGGGATGCGCATAGCTCATGCGCTCTACATGAAGAGTGCGCAGAATTTATACTTGGTCGTTGGTTGGTTGAGAGTGCCGTGAGTTGAGGTTTGGACATGCAGATGTGCAGAATTGTATAGAGTGTCTTGGTGACCCGTGTGGGCACTCACTCTTGGTGCAAAGGTGTGCATTTGTCTATGTAAAGGCAGGTTGCCTATGATTGTAAAATTTGGCTAAGTGTTGGCTTGGAGTTTTCCAAGCACACTTGAGCATTGTACTGTTATAAACTGATGTATAATACATTGTTGGGCAGGCTGTTTGGGAGTTGCCCCTCCCCTTTATATCGTGCAATTGATGTCTTTTATAATTGCTGTGGTAATGAATGAGTATGGGCTTCATTGATATAAAGGTCTAATGCATTTTACTTGGTTGCGAAAAACAAACTAAGTTATCGGTTGTGAATTAGGCATAGTCCACATACATTAGTATTGTTAAAAAGAAGGTGTGTGGTGGTGCCGCACCTCGCTGGCACGGTTGAAAGACCAAAAAAAAAAAAAAAAAAAAAAAAAAAAAGACCAAAAAAAAAAAAAAAAAAAAAAACAAAACAAAACAAAACAAAACAAAACAAAACAAAACAAAAACAAACAAACAAACTACAATGCACATTTTTCGTTTTCGAGATGTTTTTTCATGTTTTTTTGTGGTTTGTTGGCTAGAGTTCTCGTTTTAAGGTTACAATTCTTGTTTGATATGTTACTTTGTTTATTAAAGGAGTATGCTAATGTGTTTACTGAGATTCAAGGATTACCTCTAAGAAGGGATATCAATTTCTCCATTGATTTGGTGCCTAGAGATGCTTTAATATCTAAAGTATTGTATCATATGAGAACTCTAGAACTCAATGAATTATAGATGCAGTTAGAAGAATTATTAAAAAAGGCATACATACGACCAAGTGTATCACCTTAGGGTGTTCCAATCTTATTTTTCAAAAAGAAGGATATAATATTACAACTATCTGTGGATTTTTTACAAATGAAAAAAATGAGTATTAAGAATAAATATCCGTTATCGAGGATAGATTATATGTTTGATCAACTACGGGAAGCTAAGTTGTTTTCTAATATTGACTTAAGGTCAAGATATCACCATCTCTGAATAAAAGGAGAATATATTAGTAAGACAACTTTTCAAACTCGTTATGGACATTATGAGTTCATGGTGGTGCCTTTTGGATTAACCAATGCACCAAGTATTTTTATGTGCTTAATGAACAATGTCTTCAAGGAATATCTAGATAAGTTTGTCATTATTTTCTTGAATGATATTTTTGTGTATTCTAAGTTGGAGGAGGAGCAAGAGCAACATCCGAGGTTATTTTTGCAAGTGCTCAGGGAGCATCAATAATATGCTACAACTAATAAATGTTATTTCTATAAAAAACAAACCCATTATTTAGGCCACATTATTTTAGAGGAAGGGATAGTCATGGACCCATAAAATATTAGGACCATCGAAGAATGATTGAATCCAAATAATTTTTTGGAAGTTAGGTCTTTTATGGACCTAGCTGGCTATTACAAGAGGTTTATTGGAGGAATTTCCAGTATTGCTTACCTTATCACTTCATTATAGAGGAATGGTCTCAAGTTTGAATGGATTTCCAAGTGTGAAGAGGCATTTTAGTGCTTAAAGGATCTGTTAACAAGTGATCGTGAATATTTAACACCCAAATGAGGACTCCCTTGTATGCATGATGCAAGTAGAGAAGGCATGGGGGGAGTGCTTATGCAAAATGGGCATGCGGTGTGTTATGAATCTAAGAAGTTGAAGGAACATGAGAAGAATTATGCTACACATGCTTTAGAGTTGGAAGTTATAATTCATGCTTTCAATATGTGGAGACATTATCTTATGGGTCGAAGATTTGAGTTGCAAACAGATCACTACAGTTTGTGGCATTTGTTTGAACAACCGAATCAGAATGCTTGACAAATCCAATGGTTGGAGTTCTTAGTTGAGTATGACTTTGAGATTAAATATATTAAAGAAAGTATAATAAGGTGAAATATGGTCTTAGACAGAGAGTGCACCTAATGCATGTTGTGTTAGTAAGTGTATGTAGGATAGATATATTAATCAAAGTTTTGGAAGTTTGGAAATCAGATCATCAATATTTGGATATCAAGAATAACTTGTAGCGAGAGGAAAAGCAACCAAGATATTTGGATTATGAGTTTGGGGAAAATGGAATTATTCTTTATAGAATTCATATATATAAGATAAGTGTGTAGGAAGTGAAAGAGTTGATTCTGAAGGAGGTACATAGGGTGCCTTATACAAGTCACCTGAGTTATCAAAAACTATTACAATGGTCAAAAAGCAGTATTTTTGGCATAGGTTAAAGAAGGAAGTGAAAAAATACATAGTGGGGTGTTTAGAATGTTAGAGAGTTAGTTTGAGCACAAGAATATAACAGGCTTATTGCATCCCATACCTATTCCTAATTAGAAGTGGGATGTTGTGTTGATATATTTGTATTACTAGTTTTCCTAGGACAACAAAAGGACATGACATAATTATGGTGATGGTTGATAAGCTCACCAAAGTTTCTCATTTCATTCCATTGAAATCAATGCATAAAGGAAATAATATAGTTGATATTTTTATGTTGGAAGATGCTACGCTACATGGTGTGGCTTGAGAAAGTATCTCAAACAAAGATACAAACTTTACAACTAATTTTGGAATGGGATTATTAAAGGGTTAGGAATGAACTTAAATTTTAGCACTGAGATTCTGACAGACAGATTATGCAGCTTAATCAAGTAATTGAGGATATGTTACGAATGTATGTGATGAATAAACCATCTAGGTGGGAGGATTATCTACATTTGTAGATTTTGTGTATAATAATGTATATCGATCTTCATTAAAGATGAGTCTATTTGAGGCGTTATATGGTAGAAAGTGTCATACTCATGTGAGTTAGCGAAATCTAGTAGACAAAGTCATGATTGGCTCAGAATTACTTAGAGATATGGAAGAGGAGGTTATAAAAATCTGGAAAAATCTGAAACACCCCTAAGACAAAAAGAAAAGTTTTGCGGATATGCATAGACTGCACCTGTTGGAAAATACTGAGAGGGGGAGGGGGGTGAATCAGTATTCCTTAGCAACTAGCACTTTTAAATATTTTCAGAGCATTATTTAATCTTTGATTATCATTAATGTTTATGTAGTAACAATAGTGAATAAAAGAACACAGGAGGCACAAATATTTTAGGTGGAAAACCCCCTCCGGGTCAAAAAACACCTAACGCTTTTCTAATAATTCTTTAATCCTAAACTCCAATTGAAAAGAAAGCTCCAACTTCCTAGAATCTAGAAAAGCATTTTTCTCCAGCTCTCATTGGATGGATGCTCCAACGCCCGAGATTCTTCAATAGTCAACTAAACGGATGCCCCAACACCCAATGAGCTACAACTCACCCTAGCACCACCCTACCAACCTGAAGTTTTCATAGGCTTGAACCTGTTGGTGACTTCATGCACTAGCCTAGCACCACCCTACCACCCTATAGAAGAATAAAAGAAGAATGGACTCCCGTACCAGGGAAAATGGTCCAATTTACAATGATATAGAATGATGTAGAAGAAGACACACTAGATCATAACCCCAACTGTGACACAACCACCTAATGAAGATTCTAGACCTCCCGACACTACCCCTTCAACTCTTGGCAGATATACACCTGTACAACTTTTACAATGATGATTTTACAATGACTTTGTACAATGATACTTTTACAATGATTTTGTGCAGTGCTTCCCACTTGAAGACTTCATGTGGTGAACTTCTTGTTGTTGTTCTACACCTTGATTGATGCTCTTGTCATGCTACCCTTTCTCACTCTTCAGAACATTAGATTATTCATTTATTCTTCTCTTGATGAATATATAATACCTGCAAAAAGTCTTCAAAGAAATACGCATGACATGATAATAGCAAAACTTACCTCATACTGCAGAACATACCTCATACTGCAGAACATATGTCAGTGCTAAACAAAAACAACAAATTAGAACACAAAGAAACTAATGAAATTAAGAGATGAACATGCATATACAGAAGATACTTACCTCTCTACATCATTTTGCTTCACCTTGCTCTTTCCTTCCCTAGAAAGTCTGGTCCTTTGCACCCCTTATCAACACTTGATCTAGTTTTTCTTGCCTTCTAGGAGCATGATATTTAATCTGATGCATCTTTGTGATTTCAGATCCCCAACATATGATCTTCAGTCTTGTAGAATCCCTTTGAGTCTTCTTTCCAATGCCACAGATTTGACCTGATTTGGACTCTTCAAGACAAAGTTATGCCCAATCTCTCACAATGACCTAATTATGGACTATTCCGTGCATTGTCTGCCACTTTTTATAGAATTCCAATCCTCTTCTCTGAGAGAGAGTTATGACGATTTCCCCAAGGTCACTTCTTTGAGATGAAATTCGGCAGCCTGCAAAAACCCTAAATTATACAGATCATATCTATGAAAATATAGCGAACCAAGATCTGAAATTTGGTAATGACATTCATCAGGATTTAAAATTAAATGGGTTTTAATTTAAGAATCTAAGGCTTCGCAAAAATGAAGTTATAGCGAAAATTTCATGATCACTACATTTGGAGGATATATGAGATTTCTTTTTATAGAGTTGAGAGGAGCTCTATATAGAATGTTGGAGGGATTTTAGGAGCTTAAAAAATGATTGATTATTGACTATTCAATGACCAAAACCAATTATGAGTGCCATGCCACAACCCCATAGGGTTTTAGCCCACTAACTGGGGCTACTAACTTCAAACATGAATATCTCTCAAACCGTGAAGAATTACATGGTGTGCCATATATCAACAGAAACATCTCAACGAGTAGAATCTATCTAGAAGATCCTTGACTCAAAATAGAGTAAGCTTTCAAGTAAAGTTTCCCTTGAAATATCAGGGTAGATCTTGGTGCTGCTTGGGTTGACATCAATGACAAGCTTAGATCATCTTTAGATCAACAATCTCCCCCTTTGGCATTAATGGCAACACAAGTACTCCCCCTGTGATTAGGGCACCTCTTCCTACTACCTTCTCTCCCCCTTTGACATCAATGGAAAAGGGTAACTCCCCTTGACACACAACCATCCTACAGACTTGTACACACTTCCACACCCCATTTATTTTCTGAATAAGGAAAATCTAATAAGAACTTGGAAGACTCCCAAGCTTCTGGTGAAGATATTCAAATGCTTCACGAGGTAAAGGTTTAGTGAAGATATCAGCAATTTGTTCTTTTATACCAACATATTCAATTTTGATATTCTTTTCAGTGACTTGTTCTGTAACAAAATGATATTTTATCATAATGTGTTTTGTTTTTGAATGCATGCCAGGATTCTTGGAGATGTTGATGGCATTGGTATTGACACAGAAGATGGGAATAGGCTCACTGAATTGTACTTGAAGATCTTGCAAAGTTTGTTTCATCCAAAGGACTTGAGTACAACAAGTTGTCGCTGTAATGTTATTCTTCTCGATTTGGTCCAATTCTTCATTCATAGCTGCTACCCAATGTTCATTCTTGCTGGCTTCCTCAAAACTACTAGGCTCAAAGGTTGCTAGAAGAGCAATGTGAGCTTGTTGTGATGAACAAAGTTGTCAACCTTTTCTTGTTCCAATTCCTTCATTTATGTCACCAATGATTTGATTTGATGGATGGTTCTTTTGAATCCATTCGTTTGTTCTCTTTGGAGGAGCATCTTGTTGTTGTTCATGTATATCTTGTTGATCATTATTTACTTCTTCCTGGTTGACAGTTGCTTCTTGTTCTAGAATTTTCTCTATACCTTTTTTAGCCTCTATCTCAAGCTTCAAAGATTCTAGATCCTCATCATTATTCATTAGAACACTATCTTCATCAAATGTAACATTTATGTTGTCCACTATCTGTTTTCGTCTTAGATTATAGAATTTATAGGCTTTCTTTTGCGTGAGTAACAAAAAAAGATACCTTCATCAACACGCAATTCAAACTTACCCAACTTTTGATCTTCTCTTTTGATATAACATTTGCTTCCGAAGATTCTGAAATATTTTACATTAGCCAGTTTTCCTTTCCATAATTCATATGGGGTCTTATTGCAATTATTTTTTAGAAGACTTCTATTGATAATGAAGATTTTTGTATCAATTGCTTGAACCCAGAATTTTTCATCCAATTTTGAGTCCTTAAGCATTGTTCTACCCATTTCCTATATGGTTCTATTCTTTCTTTCAACAACTCCATTTTGCTGAGGTGTTCGTGTTGTTGAAAATTGTCTTTTTATTCCACTTTCGTCACAGTATTGCTGAAATAATTTGGAGCGAATATCTAATCTTAGACACTTTATTTTTAAATCATTTTCATTTTCGACCAACTCCTTGTAGATCTTAAAGCACTCAAATTCTTCAAATTTTTTCTTTAGGAAATTGACGGTTGTCATCCTGGTATATTCATCTATCATTAACATGAAATATAATTCTCCATCTAAGCCTTTTGTTCCCATAGGACCACATAGATCAGTATGTATCAATCCCAATGGATGTGATGCAAAGTGTTCTTATGTTTTAAATCTACATTTTGTTTGCTTGTCATGCCGATAGGCCTCACATAGTGTGTTGGAAGGTTTTGAGATTTTCGGTATTTCTCGTATTGCTTCCTTTTTGCTTATCCTGACAAGATTGTCAAAGTTTTTGTGACCCATTCATTTGTGCCATAACTAGATTTCATCTTCTTTAGCTAGTAGACATGCTCTAGTTGCTTCATCCATAACAGATATGTCATTTGGAGCTCAACTTGTTGTAGCCACAATTTTATCATACATACCTTTCCTGATTTCACATTTTGTGGAGTTGAATAGCATAGTGTGTCCTTGATCACACATTTGTCCAACACTGATCAGATTGTGATTCATGTTTTCAACCAATAGAACATTCTTGGCTAGAGCATCTTTGCTTCCGAGACTAACGGTACCTAATCCTATAACATTTGAAGATCCATCATTTCTAAAGGACACGGTTCCATCCTTCTTCTCTTTCAGAGATACAAGTTTCTTTCTATATCCAGTCATATGCGTTGAGCAACCGCTATCAACATACCACACATCTTTGTTGTTTTGAGCCTTGAGAGCTAGAGCACAATTATCAATGTTATTCTTCTTCCATGTTCATTTGTTCTATGGCTTCGAAGATTCTTCTGGAGGATTTTCAAGTCTGTAGTCTCTGGCTATGTGTCCAAAGTTTCGACATTTGTAACATTCAATATTACTTCTTAAATGTTCAAATATATTGATGTTTCGTTGAGCCCTGGGAGGTTCATATTTGACAGATCTCCTAGAATTGTATTGGTTCCTAGGGTACGTGCAACATTCTACAGCTTTATGACCAAATTTTCCACATGAATAACAATAGCCATGAAAAATATGTTGGTACATGGATGGAAATCTTCGTCGGGGAATTGTCTTCCAAGGCTGTTCTTGCGAATCTTGTCCAATGAAGTCTACATGCCTATCAGATCTCATAGGTTCATTGTATTTTGTTGTAGAAGGTCCTAATTCTTCTTCTTTGTAATTGAGGCCAGTTATGTCGTTGTAAGATCGTTGATTGTTGATGAGTTCTTCCAATGCCCTTGAGTTGTTGGCATAGTTTTGGACAATTTTTCCCTTCTTCACTTCCTTACGCAGTGAGGCTACTTCGGCTTCTAATGCTTCCCTTTATCAGTTTCTTTCTTCCAACTTCTTTTGAAGTGACTCTTCAATACATTTGTGTTCTTCAACTTTAATTTTGAGACCTTGAACTTGTTCTTCAAGAGTGTTGGAATGGATCTTCTCAACCTTGAGCTCTTTTATAAGCTTGATTGCCTCCTTAGAAAATTCTTCTATGGTCAACCCTTCTTCTTCATTGTTTTATACCTCTTTTTTATTATGCTTGTACATAAACACTACTCTCTCATTAGCTTCTTCTTCACTGTCATTGTCTTCATTGGATGATGAGCTATCTTCTTTAGGGATAAAGTTCCTTTTCAATCCTTTCTTCTTGCATTGCTTGTTGAATTTCTTAAAGCCTTTCTTTCCTTTTGAGTTTCCATCACTTTTGTTCAGACATTTTGCTACGAAATGCCCAAGCTCACCACAACTGAAACATATCAATGGAAGTTTACCTTCAAATTTTCCCTTATCAATTTTTAGTTTTCTCGTAAACTAAGCATATTCTTCATCTAAAAAACCTTCTTCATCATCTTCCTTTTCTTTACACATGCAGGTGTAGGTGCAGGTCTTTTCCTTTGAAGGTTGTTTGTCCTTATTGGGTTTCTTAGATGCAGCGAATTCTGTTTCTAGATGTGAATTACCCTCTTCTTCATCAAGTCTCATTTCATATGCTATGAGAACTCCGTACAATTCGTCTTTGTTGAGTTTGTCCAGATTTGCACTGCATTCTAAGACCGATACCTTTGGTTTGAATCTTCTAGGTAACGTTCTAAGAATATTTCATATAATAGTCTTCTCATCAGCAGGCTCTCCCAATCCTTCCAGAGTGCTAGTTATTTCATCAACGTGTTGGAAGTATGCAGCAATGTTTCCATCTTCTTTCATTTTGAGTTGCTCAAATTTTTCTCTATAGATTTGAAGCTTTGCTTCTTTAACATTTGAGTCACCTGCATATATATTCTCAAGCTTGTTCCATACATTTTTAGTGATTTTACAACCCAATACCTTATGATAAGTAGATTCAATAAGTCCACTGATAATAATGTTCTTTGCTTTTGCATCATTTACCAAATTCTTCTTACCTTGTTCATTTGCGGTTGGTCTAAAGCCATTTTGAACAGTGTCCCATACTTCATAACCTAATGCCAAGAGATAGACCTCCATTCTTCCTTTCTAGAGTGCATAATTATTTTCATTGAATAGAGGTACACCATTATTGGTATGCTCCATGATCTCCTTCTAGTTGTTAAACTTATATTGAAGGAACCAAGCTCTGATACCAATTGTTGGAAAATAATAAGAGGGGGGGTGCAGGTGAATCAGTGTTCCTTAGCAATTAGAACTTTTAAATCTTTTCAGAGCATTAGTTAATCTTCAATTATCATTAATGTTTATGTAGTAACAACAATGAATAAAAGAACACGAGGCACAAAAATTTTAGGTGGAAAACCTCTCCTAGTCAAAAAACACCGAATGCTTTTCTAATAATTCTTTAATCTTCAAATCCAATTGAAAATAAAGCTCCAACTTCCTAGAATCTAGAAAAGAATTCTTCTCTAGCTCCCATTGGATGGACACTCTGATGCCCGAGATTCTTTAGGATTCAACTGAATTGATGCCCCAATACCCAATGAGCTACAAATCACCCTAGCACCACCCTACCACCCTGAAGTTTTCACAGGCTTGAACCTGTTGGTGACTTCATGCACCAACCTAGCACTACCCTACCACCCTATAGAATAGTAAAAGAATAATGGACTCCTGTACCAGGGAAAATGGTCCACTTTACAATGATATATAATGATGTAGAAGAAGAAGACACACTAGACCATAAACCAAACTATGACACAACCACCAAATGAAGATCCTAGACCTCCCGACACTGCCTCTTCAACTCTTGACAGATAGACACTTGTACAACTTTTACAATGACTCTATACAATGATACTTTTACAATGATTGTATGCAGTGCTTCCCACTTGAAGACTTCATGTGGTGAACTTCTTGCTATTGTTCTGCACCTTGACTGTTGCTCTTATCATGATACCCTTTCTCACTCTTCAGAACATTAGATTATGCATTGAGTCTTCTCTTGATGAATATATAATACCTGCAAAAAGTCTTCAAAGAAATACCCATGACATGATAATAGCAAAACTTACCTCATCCTGCAAAACATATGTTAGTGCTAAACAAAAAAAACAAATTAGAACACAAAGAAACTAATGAAATTAAGAGATGAACATGCATATACAGAAGATACTTACCTATAGCTTACCCCTGCTGCATCATTTTGCTGCACCTTGCTCTTTGTTGCCCTAGAAAGTCTGGTCCTTTGCACCCCTTGACAACACTTGATCTAGTTTTTCTTGCCTTCTAAAAGCACGATATTTAATCTGATGTATCTCTGTGATTTCAGATCCCCAACATGTGATATTTTGTCTTGTAGAATCCCTCTGATTCTTCTTTCAAATGCCACAAGTCTAACCGGATTTGGACTCTTCAAGACAAAGTTATGCCCAATATCTCACAATGACCTAATTATGGACTAGTTCAGTGTATTGAACTTGTACGACGTACCACGTGTCACTGTTTCCTCCTTCAGCTCTTAAATTGATACACAAAAAACTGCAGTCTGTGCATTTTCTGCCACTTTTTACAGAATTCCAATCCTCTTCTCTGAGAAAGAGTGATGATGATTTTCCCAAGGTCACTTCTTTGAGATGAAATTTGGCAGCCTGCAAAAAACCTAACTTCCACTGATCATATCTCCGAAAATATAATGAACCAAGATCTTAAATTCAGTCACAACATTCTTCAGGATTGCAAATCAAATGAGTTTTAATTTCAGAATCTAAGACTTCGCAGAAATGAAGTTATAGCGAAAATGCCACGATCACTACATTTGGAGGATATATGAGATTTCTTTTTATAAAGTTGAGAGGAGCTTCTATAGAGAATGTTGGAAAGATTTCAGAAGCTTAAAAAATTATTAATTATTGACTATTCAATGACCAAAGCCAATTATGAGTGCCATCCGACAACCCCATAAGGTTTTAGCCCACAAATTGGGGTTACTAACTTCAAACATGAATATCTCTCAAAGCGTGAAGAATTACTTGGTGTGCCATATATCAACGGAAACATCTCGACAAGTAGAATCTATCTAGAAGATCCTTGACTCAAAATAGAGTAAGTTGTCAAGTCAAAATTCCCTTGCAAGATCAGGGTAGCCCCTGGTGCTGCTTTGGTTGACATCAATGACAACCTCAGATCATATTTAGATCAACAACACCATGAGTTTAAAATTGTGGATCATGTGTTCGTAAAATTTAGGCCATGGAATAGCTCCGTAAAATTGGGAAATTGTGTCAAATTAGAAACACGTTATTTGTGAGCCTTTCGATATTTTGAAGGGGATAAGTCTTGTTGCATATAGACATGGATTGTTTGCATCTATGCATGTTCATGATGTATTCCCTGTATATCTACTTAAAAAGTATATTCATGTTAGATTGCAAACTTTTGTGGTTTTCTTTTGTAGACAAAGAGTTTGGATTTTCCATAGTAACATGTGAAATTTGTCAACATTTCGAATCCCAAAGAGGATCCATCATCAAAATAATGTATGAGGAAAGATGATTCAATGTAGAGGAGGAATAAATAAATAAATAATAAAGGTACAAAAAA
>APFE031004505.1:0-46677 GCA_000404065.3 Pinus taeda | reverse complement strand
TATATAGATATAAAATCAATTCACAACAACATGAACAACCAAGCAAAGAATGAGGTTTGTTAATGATAGTATTGTGTAGCATCAACTTAAGGGAATTTACAAAAGATTGTTATTGTGGTAAAATATATATTGGATAAATAGGATGCTCCTTGCAAAGAAGACTGAAGGAGCATAAAGATGACAATAAAATGAAATATAATGCGCTTTAGCCCTTGTTGAACACTCCTTGAAAACCAAACATCATGTTTGCTTAGAAAGTGTCAAAATTATCGCTAGAGAAGAACACTATCATCAAAGGAAACTGAGGGAAGCTCTCGAGATTATGAAACATGCACATAATCTCAACATGGGCATTGGTAGTGATATAAGTGGAAACTGGTTTCCTCTAATTAGACAATCTAGTTCTGTCGACACTTCTCACGTATAGCATCTCAGGTATGAATATCTATCCTTAACTTGAATTCTTTAATTAATAAATAGATTACAATAATATAAATATTAGTGCATAATTGCATTAATAACATATAAATAAAACATTAATATCTTTATTATTAAGCTCACTAATTACAATATTGTGTAATTCAATTAATTTTTCAACAATTAATTTTCAATAATCGTATCATTACTATATTTAATTATCACTATTAGTTATTTGTAGCATTATGAATCATTATACTTATTTATTTATAACAATTATTTTGGGTTTCCCGGGTTCAAACCCGTATGCTCCCACAAAAAAATTGTCTCTTCGAAGACATTCGATAAATTGGAACAATACAAATAATATTAGCATGTCCCATTCACAAGTATGACACGCACAAATCGAGAAATGGTCCAAATCCCCCCCACGGGGTTTTGTCTATTGGTCAGTGAACATTATGCTAAGGTTTTCATGTTGCACAGGTCACAGGTTCAATCCTCCCTTTACTCATGCTCCATTCTTGGGGTGTAGGTGCTTTCACTTGGAGGTTATAGTGGCAGCTGACAGGTATCAACCCCATGTCACGCGAGTATGAGAACCACTGTGTTACCCATTCCTCCACATACAAAAAATATAAATAAAAACTTATTATTATTATTATTATTATTATATATCAACCGCATGTCACGTGAGTATGAGAATCGTTGTGTTGCCAATTCCTCCATATACAAAAATACAAATCAAATATTATATATATATATATATATATTATATATACATATATATATATATAATTATTTATATAATATCAGGGGACGATAGAATTATTAATTATTAGTTTAGATTATTTCATTGATATCATTAAGTATAATTATTTCATTATTCTTAGGATTTTGTAACTTAATTTCATACATAATAATATTGTTTAGGTTTTTATTTTTTAGCTGACCATTTATGTTTTTTATTTTTGTACCTTTATATTTATTTATTTATTTCTCCTCTGCATTGACTCTTCTTTCCTCATACATTGTCCTGATGATGGATCCTCTTTAGGATTCGAAATGTTGACAAATCTCGCATGCTACCTTGGAAAATTTGAACTCTCTGTCTTCAAAAGTATATCCTTGGTATTTTTCATGTGATTGATTGGCATATGATTTATGTGGAACTAGAAGGTGATTTTCAAGTCCAATTGTTACATATTTTGGATAGAGTTGTCAAATTGCTCCAAAATTGAGGCGTCATCATGTTAAAGGTACAATGGAATCTTCTTGGTCCTGATGAGGCTACTTGGGAGCAAGAAGATGTCATGTGGGAGAAATATTCTCATATTTTACTATTGTGTTTCATATGCATGTACATATATGCTACATTGAGGATAATGCATAGAATAATGGGGAGGGGGAATGTCATACACCTATTGGTTTATCGTGTAAATATATATACTTTGATATTAGGTTGGTGAGATAGATGTATATAATGATTAGTCTAGTGAGTCAGACTCATTTTTACGGGCCTACATGCCAATGTATATGTGTATATGGATTCTGGGGCTAGCTTTCCTAGGGACATATATGTCATTTTGGAAAAATGGCCAGAGGGCCAAGATTGTTAATATTGTACATATTTCTGTATTAATAAAATAACATCTTGCTTCGAATCCTAATCCACTAAAAATAGTATGGGGGTAGTGAAACTACATGGTGATAGTCAATGGGTGTTGTGTTCAATGTTGGAAAAAGGGCACATGGGGGCCCACGTGGCTTCAGGGAGGTGCCACATGGCGGAGAGGATTCATGCATTATAAAAATGGTATGCAGAGGACCATTATTCACCATCACCCATTATGATCATAAACATTTATCATCATTACTCACCATCTTCAGTATTCATCATCCATTTAATGGCGGGAGACGAACAATAGATTTTGGTTATGAACAAGTCGATGAAACCATTGTAGGGTTCTGGAACTAACTAGGGATTTTTAGTCAACGAATCATGTGCTTGGATTCTGGAACCAATTGGAGTTCTGGTGAACTCGGCTTTAGCAACCATTTGGTGAGCCATGTGCCTAGGTTCTGGAACTAGCTGAGAGTTCTTTGGTTCTAGTGACCAATTGGTGAGCCCTGGGCATGGGTACTAGAACTGATAGGGAACCAAGATTATTATGGCCTGGAAAGGTGCTTCGAAGCCTTGGAAGCAACATGAGCTCCTAGATCTTTGTGCTACAAAGTTCTTGGTTGGCCGTAAGTTTCCCTGGAAGGTGGGAACTATAGAGGGACTAGCATGGCCTAGAGAAGGGTGTGACACTTTTGCGCATGTTCAAGGAAGCGGAGCATAGTAATTGGGGTCATGAATATTGGATTGGTTCCTTTGACATGGATATATTGATACTTCGGGTTCTCACTATTTCATGTGGAGTTGCAGCCCCAGCTCAAGGGTGACCCATGGTTGAGCTTTATGAACCACGAGTTCTATCGTTGGGTGGAACATGGAGAACCCACATCTAGTTTATATTTTTACGCAAATAAGTGTTGATATCCATTGTTATGATGGCTTATAAATTTATGATGTTGCTTTGTGTTTCTTTTGTGAATATATGTTGGAAACCATAAATTCAAATTAAATGTTTAATTGTTCGTAATTAGTGAATTTATGTTGGAAACACTAGTTTCTGGTTTATGTTCTTTGTAACTATTATTATTGTTAATCAGTTGTGCATGTTTATATGGTACACATATATTCATAATTACTATTTAATATATTGTTAAATGGCTTCTTGTACTATTTTGTGTGTCTAACTATGTTTAATTAATTTATATTCCCACGATGAATTTTTATAATCATGAGTCATATGTGTTGAAAGTATTGCATTTTGGTCATTTGCATTGCATTCATGTAAATTGGAAGACTTTAGTGTAGAAATCATGATGTAGATTTGCAACTACTCATGAAGTTTTAATCAAAATAACAAGACACATACCTACTCTACTGCTCTATAGAACTTAATTCACAATTTAGAACATCAATCACAAATATGCAATGAGAAATAACACACATGCACACAATGTTTTTCTTGGGGAAATCAATCTGCTAAAAACCCCTATGTCTATTTGCATTAATTTGATGAATAAAGATGTATTACAATTGATTTTCTCAACTAAGCACAACCTGCAAGTGAATAACCTATCTCCCTGCTCACTGAGAAGCTCTAACCAGAAATTAGTAAATTTATGACTCTACTTGAGCCCCTATTTCCTTGCAAAATTCCTGAGAAATTAGGCTCCTATTATTTAGGAATTTCTCCTAAATGGAATACACAATTCCCAAGGTTGATCATATAATTGCATGCAACACTTGCACACTCAAGACTAGTCTACAACTGATGTTACACTGCATTGGAATCTCCACCATAGTTGGGGAAATCGAATTCTCTACATGTACTAGCTATATTTGTTTCATTGATCAATTAACTAGATGATCATTGATTTTGACTGAAGTCCCATTGCACAATTGACCTTCCACTAGGTCCTCCAATAGTTGATACGAGTTTAACTTAAAACAACTTGAGATAACTGACCTTGATTTCTACAAATTAGAAACCATACATGCTTAACTGAACTCTAACTCCTCCAATTCGAATTTACTAATTAAATTGGGTGAAACAAGCCATGTCACACAAGTTAACTGCATCCAAGTTGTTTGTTGATGTGGAAATTTGAATTTTCTCAATTTAATCAAGGCAAAATCAAATTAATAGTTTCTTGCTATATTTTTCAACACTCCCTCCAACAAGAAATAGTTTATCAACCACCACTATCCTACACGTGTGTAACTTGAACGTCCCTCTTGACAAAGCCTTTGTCAAAATTTCAACATGTTATTCCTCTGTCAGAATGTATTGTAGCAACATTATCTGCCTCTACACATAGTCCCAGAAATGGTGATACCAAATATCTATATGCTTGGATCGATGGTGAAATACAAGATTCTCAGAGAGCTTGATGCGACTCTGATTATCCCAGTTGGATCCATCATCTGACCAAATAGTCCAACAAATATCTTTCTCATCCAGATCGCCTCACATGTTGCTTGACTTGCAGCCATGTATTATGCTTCTTGCAAGCTGAGCGCCACAAATATTTTCTTCCTGCTATACCAGGAAACAACTTTGGACCCAACATTAAAAATTCCACCTGATGTTGATCTAAAATTATCATAAGTTAAAACTAATGTAGAATCGATTATCCATTATTGAATTGATTGTTAACTGAAAGTGCGGAAATCGAGAGACCTGCTTGAGAAGAAAGACTTTACGACAATGGATTAAACATAAGTAAGATGCATAACAGAAGTGAAAATAGTAAAAAACATTTATACCAGAGAGAAAAGTTGATTACGAAGTTCGTCCCTCATGGACTACGTCTTCAGGTCCGATTTCAAGATGGGTGACTGCTTTATTAGGATTGAAATAGAAGAGGTCGATTACACAGAGATTTCACCAAACTAAATGTACACATAGGAACTTCTAATCACTATCAAAGGATATCTCTCTAAACCATCTTTCCAACACCTATCACGGTTTTCAATACCGACTCTGGATGCTCCTGTTACACTGAAAACAAAACTGCTTATAACCTCCAGAATCTACACACATAAACCAAAATCACTCCCTCCCACTTCAACGAGAAAAACTGTCTTTTAACACCAACGCAGTGCACTTGAACTTCCTTCAATTATTTTAGGAATGCATTTGGATAATTTAGGGTTCTTGGGCCTCGTTCCATTCACCTCTTGACTTCTTAGGATAGGTTGCCATGGTCCTCACATTAGTTTTGTAACCAAAACTCTAACAAACCCCATAAATAACTTTATAGTAACTCTTTAACTGCTAGCGATTAGGTTGACTGGGCAGAGGAGGCTGATGGTTACATGTGACCAGCCACAGGTGCCACCTCCACACTTGCCCCGACAGTCTTGATTGACGGTGCTTTGGCGATTTCGGTGTAACCTATTCACATGTCATCAGTTAATGCTGATGGTTCCCGATGCAGTTGGCACTGTTGTTACAGCTAACCACCAACCATTCACATGGAATGTGATCTCCTCCGTGGTTAACTGTGAACTCCAAGCCATGGTTACATAACCCAATGGTTTTATTACTGATCACATGTTTTTGCTGCGGTTACGACCCCGTGCGGTCAAACTGGCGGCTTATGACTATTTTGTTTTTTGTTTTGTAATGTTTTATGTGTATTGTAACAAGGTTGAGGGTTATTTAAACTTTGGAATAAGTTTTAGCACTAGGGTTTTATGTCATAGTTTTGTAATATAACATGTCTGATAGGTTTAGGACTAGTTTAATGGTGTAGACTTAGGATTTAATGCATTTGTGAATGTTGCATTAGATTCTAGGTTTAGATTTGCATTAGGGTTTTGATACATGGTTTTAGCATTAGGTTTTGAATTAGATGTAGTTTTAGGGTTTAATACACAGAGTTCATCAAAACCTGATTACAATCATTTGTCACAAAGTGACATTCACCCAAACACACATCTTCATCACAAAGCTACTTTTGCGACGACATCACGTGACGAAAAAACATATCGAACCCCTACAACAGACGACACACCCATGTCAAAGATCAACCTGCGAGTGGACGACGAAACCCAAATCCTACGAGGAAAATGACAAACACATGTCGATGACCAAATCTTGGCAGAATTGATGACAACTACATGTCGACAACCAAGTATAAAACCATCACCATGAAAACCATTAACATCACCTAAACAACTTGAACCTTAAACAACACTGTCGAAACTGGATGACATTGAGTTGAATGTTGACGACGACACTGAACATTGATGATGAACCTGTGCAACTGATCTGACGAGATCCTCCTACAAGTGATGCCCCTGATGATGCTGACCATGGCACTTTTTGAGTCAGTGACCTATTCCATCCATCTACAATATGTACAACTTGTGACGATGGTCAAACAACCTGTTATGAACATGGAAATTGGTTTCTTTCCATGAAGAACCATGAGTTAGTGATTCATAATCATCTTTGAAAACAGTCTCTACTGGATATTGTTTAATACCATCAACATGTATGAACAATCTATTTTGCAGAATAACAGAGACAATCAAATATGTTTTTGACATCAAACTAGCTACTTGACTTGACATACTTTCCTGATTCCTTATTACTTGCTGCCATAAACCCATCAAACTGTAAGTTGAAAATTGTTGCAACTTAGTTTGCTTTTGAAAGTATTGAATTAGTTGTTGATTTGTTTGAATCACTTTTTCCTTATTCATTAAATGATGTTTCCATTGATTAGCACTTTCCCCTGATGCATTAGTTTCCATTAGATACTTTGACACTGCTTTAGAACAGGCGTGGATATGAAAACAAATAGGTTTCCTCTACACTTGAAAAGAGGTTTCTAAACTGTTCAAAACATGAAATGGTGACACAATATAAGAGAAATTGAACCGAGGCCCAAGAACCCTAAATTAGCCAAATAACTTTATAATAACTCTTTAACTGCTGGAAGTTAGGTTGACTGAGTGGAGGAGGCTGACAGTTACATGTGACCAGCCACAAGTTGCCACCTCCGCGCTTGCCCCAGCGGTCTTGGCTGATGGTGCTCTGGCAGTTCTGGTGTAACTGTTCACATGTCATCAGTTAATGCTGATGGTTCCCAATGCGGTTGGCGCTACGATTACGGCTAACCACCAACCATTCACATGGCATGTGGTCTCCTCTGCGGTTAACTATGAACTCTGCAGTGAATTCCAAGTCGTGGTTACAAAACCCAGTGGTTTTCTTTTCAGTCACGTGTTTTTGCTGCGGTTAGGACCACACATGGTCAAACTGGTAGCTTATGACTGTTTTGTTTGTTTTTTTTGTAATGTTTTATGTGTATTTTAACAAGGCCAGGGTTATTTAAACTTTGGAATAAGTTTTAGCACTAGGGTTTTATGTCATAGTTTTGTAATATAGCATGTCTGATAGGTTTAGGGCTAGTTTAATGGTGTAGACTTAGGATTTAATGCATTTTTGAATGTTGCATTAGGTTCTAGGTTTAGGTTTTCATTAGCGTTTTGATACATGGTTTTAGCATTAGGTTTTGAATTAGATGTAGTTTTAGGGTTTAATACATAGTGTTCATCAAAACCTAATTACAATCATTTGTCACAAAGTGACATTCACCCAAACACACATCTTCATCACAAAGCTACTTTTGCGACGACATCACATGACGACAAAACATATCGAACCCCTGCAACGGACGACACACCCATGTCGATGATCAACCTGCGAGTGGATAACAAAACCCAAACCTTGCGAGGCAAATGACAAACACATGTTGACGACCAAATCCTAGCGGAACTGACGACAACCACATGTCAACAGCCAGGTACAAAACCATCACCATGAAAACCATTAACATCACCTGAACAACCTGAACCTTAAACAACATTGTCGAAACTGAATGACACTGAATTGAATGTTGACGACGACACTGAACACTAACGATGAACCCGTGCAACTGATCTGACGAGATCTTCCTGGATCAGATGTAATCTTTCGGTCTGATGGACTCCTTGCCTAATCTGCATCTATGAAGCCACACAACTTCACTCCCTCTTTCTGCCTGTACCATATTCCAAACTAGGTAGTGCTTCTGAGGTAGTAAAACATGCTTAGCTGCCTTCCAAAATAATTTAGTTGGCCTAACAATATCTTGGTTTAGTTGGTTGATTGCATAACACATATATGGTCATGTGTTCACAAGATACATGAGTGAAACCACTAGTTGTTGATAAATGGTAACATCCACTTACCTCCTGAAGTGGTATCCTCCTTCCTCCAGATGGTCGCCAAAGGTGCCTCGATGGGTTTGCAACTCTCCATGCAGAACTTCTATAGTATCTCATTTGCATACTTTCCTTGAGAGACAAACAATTCCTCATCGCCTTTCCATACTTCCAAACCAAGGAAGTAGTGCATGAGACCCATGTCCTTCATTTAAAATTCCCTTGCAAGTTCCTCTTTGCAAGATTCGATCAACTTCTCATCACTAGTTAAAATCAAATCATCAACATGTAAGACAATAATAGGAAATTTACCTTCTACCAAGATGTGATATAGGTTTTCATCCACTTCACTTTTGGGGAATCTCAAACTAGTAAGATAACTATCGATCTTGGTGTACTAAGCACAGGGTGCTTGTTTGAGAACAAACAACGCTCGCTTGAGTCTACACACATGAGATTCTCGATCGAAAGTCTCAAAACCTTCTGGTTGCTTGATGTACACCTCCTCCTCAATACCCCATTGAGAAATGTTGTTTTTACATCCATTGAGTGAATATTCCACCCCATATGCACAACCATAGCAATAATTGATCTAATGGATGAGTACCTTTAACAAAAGAAAAGATGTTCTCGTCATTAATTCCCTCAACTTAAGAGTACCACTTGGCCACAAATCTGGCCTTATACTTGTCTGTGCTTACATCTAATGCATGCTTCACCTTGAAGATTCATTGCAAACACACTACGGATTTATTTGTTGTTCTTGGTACCACTTCCCAAACATTCTTCTTTACAATGGATTCATACTCCTCTACCAATGCATGATGTACAACTCATCCTCAATAACCCCTTTGAGAAATGTTGTTTTTACATCCATCGAGTGGATCTTCCACCCCATCTGTGCAACCATAGAAATAATTGATCTAATGGATGAGTACCTTGATACAAGAGCAAATATCTCCTCATAGTTAATTCCATCAACTTGAGAGTATCCGTTGGCCACAAATATGGCTTTATACTTCTCTATGCTTACATCTAATGTATGCTTCACCTTGAAGATCCATATCAAACCCACTACGGATTTATCTTATGGTATTCGGACCACTTCCCAAACATTGTTCTTTATAATGGATTCATATTCCTCCAAAAATGCATCAACCCATATAGGTTTCTCTACTACCTCCTCGAAAGAGGATGGATCAGTCTATACAAGATTAGT
This sequence comes from Pinus taeda, assembly GCA_000404065.3. Taxonomy (NCBI): domain Eukaryota; kingdom Viridiplantae; phylum Streptophyta; class Pinopsida; order Pinales; family Pinaceae; genus Pinus; species Pinus taeda. The sequence continues at coordinate 37,204 of APFE031004505.1, read as the reverse complement.
CATTAGAGTAGTGTATCTAGTGTACCAATCAGGTGACCTCCTCTACCTATGAAAATTTCAAGGAGCTCCCACATTCTCCCTCGCATCCTGCACAAGTCTATAAGCTTCCATGGTTCTTTTCCTACCATCTTTGGATGGTTTTGCTTGAGTGGATGTCTCCAATCTCTACTCCTCAATTTGTGGTTTCTCCACAACTTCTTGAGGCTCTTCCTTTGGAGCTAAAATATCCTCTTCTAGTGGGATCTGAAGCTCCCTCTCAAGAGAGCACCACATCACTTTATCCTCATCAAAATTTACATCCCTTTTCGCAACTGTCATTCTGAGGGATGGCAAGTACACATGGTAGTTTTGAAGATTTTCTGTGTAACCCAAAAATACCCCAAAATTTTCAATTAGCTCAAGCTTCTTCTTTGATTCTTTGGAGACATGGTAGTAAACAAAGGCTCCAAAGATCCTGAAGTGTGACACATCCAACTTTATCCCTGATAAATTCTCCTCCGTTGTAATCATGCCAAGAATCTAACGAGGACTCTAGTTTTGAAAATAGACTGTTGTGTTGCATGCTTCAACCCACAAATGCAGAGGTAGGCTTTGGTCATGCAACATCACCCTCACTTCTCCCAAAATGCTACAGTTGTTTCTCTCAGCCACCCCATTCTACTCTGGGTTATGGGGTGTTGTCAACTCTCGTCGAATTCCTTCTTTTGCGTGAAAATTTTTAAATTTGTTCGACACGTACTCACGTAATCATGGAATGTGGATTTTGTGTACTTCCCCAAGGTACATCATTTGCATACATCCTTCTTCTCAAGTGATCCTTCAGGGAGCCATTGGTTGTTGTATAATATTCAAGGCGCCATGATGCAAATGGCCAAGTCTTCTATTCCAAAGTTCATTGACATCGCGGCCCTGTACTTTCTTTGTGATAGTGCTTACTGTAGCATAATATTACACATATAGCTTATACAGGTTCTTCACATGAACCCCGATCTGATTCACCCATCTTATGGCTATGTGTCTCAGGAATGCTTTTCCTTTTCTAAAGATCACATCATAACCACTGTCTTCCAAAACTGCAACAGAGATGAGATTTTTCTTTAGGATTGGAACAAACACTTGATCTTGAGAGGGGAGCCTAACTCCCTATGAAAGGTGATTATACAAATCTTGGTCGTGTTGTACCTTTCGTCATCCCCTAGCTCGATGTTCATCTAGAGATATTTCTCCTCCATGTCACTGAAAATATCTACACCCTATCATGTGGAACGAGTCACCCGAGTCCAAGTACCACACGTTCCCCATCACTGTGTTGTCCATGCATGATATAAGAGTAAAGTCAAGCTTGAACTTTGAAGCCAAGGCCTCACCTGTTGCTCCTCCTGAGGTATTCTTGCATACCTTTTTGTGTAGACACTTCATGGCATAGTGCTCTAATTCATGACAATGGAAGCATTTAATTTTGGACAAAAGTTTCTTCTTACCCCCTTGGCTGGATTCTGGTTTGGTTTGAGATTTCTTCCCATTTCCCTTCTTTCCATTTCCAACCAATCCAAATTTTTCTTCATCCTTTCCCTTGGATGAGGTCCCGTCTCTGGTATTCAACCTTATTTCTGTTGATTTATGTAGCTTGGGAGGTACTCCAAACCCTAGGGTTCAGGGTTTGGAGGACAAAGTGCCACAAGGGCATCTTTTGGGCTTGGAACCCAACTATGGGGTTTTGGCACCCATCGTGTTTTGCGGAAAAGCCATGATGGATTCACGACATGTGATGGATTAGGATGATATTTCTCGGAAATATGATTCCAACACATTGAAAATTGTCTGAATCCGACTTGCTGTTAGAGAGATGAATTTTTTAAGTTAACATAATTATTATCGAGTGTCAAGTAGGTTGACTTGAAGAATCCAATGGACATGTTGCTTCAAACATGACGTTTTGGGAGCCTTTCTTTATGGTATATTTATAAGGTGACATGGAGTCACTTTAGGCATCCAAAAGAGAAACATGAAGCAAGAGAAAAGTTCGTTGAACAAGGAGGGGATTTCTATTTTAGGGCCGTAGATCAGGAAGCTACTTCAGAAAGGAGAAAGGGAGTCATTTGGGTTTTCTTGGGACTGTGTTGAAGGGAGTGGAAGTCTATTGTTAGGAAAACTTTATAAGGAGAGATTGGGATTGTTTTCAAGTGGTAATACATCTCTAAAATAGGCTGAAATGTTAATTGTCCTGTGATGGTAAGGCCGCAGGCCTGTAGTCTATTTTGAGGGTCAAACAGGCCCTAAACAAGGAGTTGTAGGAGCCCACTCACACAACGAAGTATATAGCCTTATGAAGGAGAAGGAACCATAGTTTTATGAGGAAGAATTGACCAGAGATGGTGGAAGAATGTGGGTTGCATTTATGACCTAACCAGTGATCATATTTTTGCAGTGTTGAGCATTAGTATTCAAGGTATGTATCTTCTTCATTGTTACGGATTGTTAGGTCAAACATTGACCAGATTGGATCAGATTATCTAGCAGCCTGTTGATGCCAAGTGGAGGATCTTCTGAGGAGGAGAAGAGTATTTCCTAGGAGCATAATTTACAGTGATAGGAATGGGTATCATAGAGTTGGTTGGAGGGCAGTGAGTTGGCTACCCAAAGTAGCGATAGATTAGCTATCTTGACGGAAGAAGAGAAGCTGAAGTTTGGGTGAAGGACAGTTCCAAAGTGCAATGCTTTGATGGACTAAATTTGTTGCTAGCGTGGTAGATTAGAGCTCAGGAATGAGGCCTACCCAGAGAGAAATTGATGAGACTGTGTTCATTGTAGCAGACGTGACTTATAGCAGTGATAGGAGTCAGCCCTCTTGTATCTCTATGTGTAGATGCCTTGATGAACTAAGGCACTACTAGTAAGCAGTACGGGAGTGAAGGACCAACATGACAAAATATGACATAGAATTTGTGCAATGAAGTTTGTCATTGTATCTTGTAAAGTTGTATACCATAGACTATTTTATTATACAGATTTGGTTTAATATAATGAAGATTGGGATTGTACATATTGTACAATTTTGTTTAAAAGTGTGTATATTGTGCATATGTGATTTATTGCTTTATATTTCCAATATGAAAAGTAGTTTATGGTTGAGATTCTTGGTTTCATAGTGTCAGTGATTTTAAGACTCTAACCTAGACCCAAGGTCGTGGAACTTCAGCATGGTATTAGAGCATGTGTGACCTACTTTGGGAGTGAGTAAATCAGAGTTATGTGCAGTGAAGTATAGCATGAGATGGATTTGGTCACATTGTGAGTGAAGGGCTCACTACAATGTCGAAGTTGCATGCAGGTATCCGATATGAGGACAGGTTAGAGGAGTTGTCCAACTATAATCCATGGAAGGAAAGGATTAAGTTCATCTTGCAAGTCAATAAGATCTGGGATTTTTCTGAGAAAGAAATCAAGAATCCAACCAACCCTAAGGAGCTGGAAGATATGGATGCGAGGGTGAGATTGAATATCCTTGATGGTGTGAGAGGTGCCCTAATACCTCATTTGTCCAAGAATAACACCGCACATGAGATGTGGGTGCCTCTTTAGAATTTTTTCCAAAATAAGAATGAGAACCAGGTATTGGTATTGCAGGATAAGTTGAAGTCCACCAAGATGTTAAAGGTTGAAAGCGTGACCTCGTATCTGCCGATATTGTCTCAGTTCAAGGATGATCTTGCTGCCATTGATGTGACTATCTCATATGGATATATGGTAAGGATTTCCTTGAAAGGGTTCACCAAGGAATGGAAGCCCTTCATCAAAGGAATTGTTTCTAGGGTGAAGCTGCCAGATTAGGATAGGTTGTGGGATGACTTCATTCAGGAAGAGTTGTGAGATGAGGATCTTCAGCTGAAGCAAAAAGCTTCAAATGATGATATGGCACTTGCATCACGAATGAAGGGTAAGAAAAAGAAGCACTTGAGTAAAGTCAAGTGTTTCAACTGTGGTGTGATGGGTCATTTTTTGTCAAGATGTCCACAGAAGAAGAGGGGATATGATGAGAAAATAAAAGGGAAGCAGGCTACCCTTATTGTTAATAAATCAGAGATGGATGAACTTGCTAGAAGATTAGAAGACGAAGAGGAGGATTTCTATGATTTCTCATTTCTCGTACAGTCCTATCAAAGAGGATTTATGGTACGTGGAAAGTGGTGCAAAAAAGCATAAGATAGGGTCAGGATATTTTTTAGACTCTAGCTGGATGGGACTCGAATTTGCACATGGTCTTGGGCAACAAGAGTCAGTTGGAGATCCGAGGATCAGGTGTTGTGCCATTCAAAATGGAGATAGGACGTATGATGTTGGTCTAGGATGTACTATTTGTGCCAGGACTTAGATATAATGTGCTTTTCATCTTAATGATGGAGAAGAAGGGGTTTGAAGTTTTTCCCTAGGATGGAAAGGAAAGAATCGAGCTTAGAGGCTCTAAGTCCAATGGGATTATACTCGAAGTTAGATAGCATGGTCTCTACAAGGTTACTTCCAAGCCTGAGGATCATGGAAAGAAGCAGAGACAGATGCAAATTCCAAAGAAGTGGGAGCAAGTGTAGGTGCAGGTGCAGGCTTCAGAGGAGAAGGCACAGGTTCCTGAGAAGAAGGTAAATTTTCCTGAGAAGGTCTAGGTTCCAGAGACTCAGAAGGATTCTAATTCGAGAGGGAACTTGCAGATTTAAAGGGAGACTCTTCAACCCAAGAAGAGCATCTGGCCAGTGGTGAGCAAGGGTGCTCCTACAACTACCAAGAAGGAATCATGGAAATAGTGGAAGATGTTACAGGATAAGAAGAAGAATTAGGTTGCTCCCAGCAGTGACATCACAGTAGAGGGATTGTTGTGATTGTGAGTGTCTTGCGAGTAGTGAAGATGATGATGAGATACTTCCTAGTCTTGGAAGTACCTCCCTTGCTAAGAGGGAGTGTTGATTTGTGTAGATTGGGAGGTATTCCAAGCCCTAGGGTTCAGGGTTTGGAGGAAAAAATGTGACAAGGGAAGCTTGTGGGCTTGGAACCCAAGTATGGGGTTTTGGCACCCATCATGTTTTGGGAAACAACCATGAGGATGACAGTAATCGGAAAGATGATTCCAACGCATCAAAAATCATTTGAGTCTGAGTTGTCGTTAGAGAGATATGAATTTTTGAAGTTAACATAGTTATTATTGGTTGTCAAGTAGGCCGACTTGAAGAATCCAATGGACGTGTTGCTTCAAACATGAAATTTTGGGAGCCCTTCTTTATGGTATATATAGAAGGTGATATGGAGTCATTTTAGGCATCCAGAAGAGAAACACAAAGAAAGAGAAAAGTTCATTGAATAAGGAGGGGATCTCTGTTTTAGGGTCGCAGATCAGGGAGTTACTTCAGTAAGGAGAAAGGGAGCCGTTTGGGTTTTATTGGGAATATTTTGAAGGGAGTGAAATTTTGTTGTTATGCCAAGTTTATAAGGAGAGATTGGGATTGTTTTCAAGAGGTAATACATCTCTAAAACAGGTCAAAATTTTGATTGTCAGGTGACGGTGAGCCTGTAGGCCTATAATGGCTATTTTGAGGGTCAAACAAGCCATAAATAAGGAGTTGTAGGAGCTCACTCACACAACGAAGTATCCAGCCTTGTGGAGGAGAAGGAACCACAGTTGTATGAGGCAGAATTGATCATAGATGGTGGAAGAATATGGGTTGCATTTCGGCCATAACCAGTGATCATATTTCTGCAGTGTTGAAGATCAGTCTTCAAGGTATCTATCTTCTTCATTGTTGATGAGTGTTGGGTCAAACAATGACCAGACTGGATCAGATTATATAGTAGTCTATTGATGCTAAGTCGAGGGCCTTCCAAGGAGGAGAAGAGTCTTTCTTAGGAGAAGAATTGATAGTGACAGGATTGGGTATCATAGATTTGGTTGGAGGACAGCAAGTTGGCTACCCAAAGTAGCCATAGACTAGCTATCTTGAAGGAAGAAGAGCAACTTAAGGTTGGGTGAAGGACGGTGATGAAGTGAAACTCTTTGATGGACTGCTAGCGTGGCATATTGGAGCTTGGGAACTAGGCCTACCCAGAGAGCAGTTGATGAGCCCGTGTTCATTGTAGTAGACGTGACATGTAGCAGTGATAGGAGGCAGCGCTCTTGGAGTCTCGATGTGTAGATGCCTTAATGGACTAAGGAACTACTAGTGAGTAGTACAGGAGTGAAGGACTAGCATGACAAGATATGACATAGAAATTGCGCAATGAAGTTTTTCGTTCTATCTTGTATACCATAAACTATTTTATTATTCAGATTTGGTTTAAAATAACAAAGATTGGGATTTTACATATTGTACAATTTTGTTTAAAACTGTGTATATTGTGCATATGTGATTTACTGCTTTATATTTTCGCTATGAAAAATAGTTTATGGTTGAGATTCTTGGTTTGGTAGCGTCAGTGATTTTAAGACTCTAACCTAGACCCAAGGTCGTGGAAATTCAACAATTTTCTCCTAAACCAAATCAGACCATAAGTATTCTTAATTCGATAGTTTCTCCCTCTCGTTCACTAAATATTGATAGTTATGCTAGCTCTTGGGAAGGTCCAAAAGGGCTAGGATTACTAATTCATACTCTAAAACAGTAACACTGACTCCTACAAGCTCATCATGAACTTGTGAGAACCTGCTTAGTTACTGTCTAATAGTGTCATTTTTCTACATCTTGATATTTCGAAGTTTATCCTTGAGTGTCAGCATCCTGTGGTCACTACTATTCTGGAACAGATCTATCAATTCCTTCCACATTGCATAAGGATTTTCTTTCCCATGGAGTTTTGTGATAATGTGGTCCCGTACTCCCTCCAATAATATTCTTCTTGCCTTGGCTACATATTTATTCCACTGAGAAGGGTTCTCGGCCTCAGATTCTGCTAGTTTTGCAACATCTCTCTTGATGTAGTCTAGCAATTCATTATCATCAAATACTACCTCCATGCGATTAAATTATAGTTTCCTTCCAAGGTATACTCTAGTGATCCAGGTGGCTAGAGAAATGCGCAGAATTCAGTAGTGGCTATGGAAAAGCACAAAAATAAAATTTCTCGAATTTCACCCAAAGTACTATCAAATCATAGTGCTCATCATCCTGAATCCAATGATGTGAACAAAACTCAAATCTGAGTTTGTATGCTCAAGATATAACCATTCAAAGTTCTAGTCAAACTAGGCCTAGTTGTAGTCACTAACGAGGCAACAATTTGGAAAAGGGTTGGTGCACAAAATCTGGCGGCCAAAAAGGGCAAATTTATGACCTCCTTAATTTTTCCAGTAATCCTTAAAAACCACCACCAAAATTGTAACTACTATTCTATTAAAAATATAAATATAAATATAAAAATGGGTTGGTGGGTTGCCACTCCCCCCAACGGATTCAATATATATATATATTTATCTATATATATATATAATATATATAGATATATATATAGATAACGGGTGTAATAGTATATATATTTATTATATATATATTTATATATATAATATATATATATAGATCAACGGTGGGCGGGCCACCTACCAGCAGACCCACCCAACCTTCCACACAGCCACTCCATATGTGACAAAGTTGGTGGGGGTTGAACCTGCGTCGGCCTGTGGCCAGACCTCCCCACATGGCGGCTCCACATCAATACCAAACGTTAACCCATAAAACAAAACCCCCAACGGTGAAACTAAAAACGCACCTCCAAATTTCTAAATGCCAAAACTTTTATTTGAAAACAAAAATGAACTTTGCTAAGTGTTGTGGTTGTGGGCAGGATTTGACCCTAAGCCTCGCACGCTCCACTTGGCCACGCCACCAACACCCCAAGTGGCCAACGTTGAACTCTCTGCTCACTCATCACTATTTAAACCAAGATTTATTATTCTCCACACCAACGGAGGGGAAGCAGATCAGAGGCCAAGTATGAGAAGTGGAACATTGACACAGTGGTCGAGGCGGAACCATGCCTAGCATTAATTTCGAGATAGATTCTTAGAGAATCTTACAAGAATATTCTTGATGCTTGAGGAATCTAAAAGATTCCCTGGAGGGTGATTTTTCACATTGACATAAGCATGCCAAGTTTATACTCAAACAAACCAGAATTTCACTGGGAATGTGATGGTCTGGTATGTTTCCTCATCTAAGAAACATAATTTCAGGCAATTAGTAGTGAGGAATCTTTGTAGAATCTTGAGGAATATTTAGATTCCCTTGGAGGATGATTTTTGGCAGAAGCATAATGATGTTGACTTTATAGTCATTTTTCCCAAAATTTTGCAAGGAGTGGAGTGGTGTGCTTAGAATTTTCATCCGAGCAGTGGATTTTATGCCCATATCTTGGAAGGAACCTTTGGGGAATCTTCAAGATTCCCAAGGGTCAAGATTTTAATGGTGTTAGTTGAGCTTTTCATTTTCAGTCCATGTCAGAAAATGGAGGTATTAGGGTCATTTATGTAATTTGAATGTAATTTGATTTTTTCTTCCATTTAATGAAAGAGGCCTCCCCACTTTGAGTCGGGTCTAGAAATGTAGCCCACACTGGGTGAACTCCGTAATCAAATCATCTTGTGCCTTTTGATCTCATGTTGCTTTTGGTTTCCTCTTCTTTTCATGTGTTTATGTTACTTGATTATATGCTCTTTTAAGTGAAATTATGTATGCATCCATGAAGTAGAAGATCTAGATCAAGTTTGGTATCAGAGCAAGTCTTCTTGATGCGAGTTGCATGAGTGAATGCTAACCAGCAACAAGCTCCAAAGAGGAGAAGGAAAAATCAAATCCTTTGATCCCTAATCCAGGTGTGTGGCACAAAGATAGATAATGGTAGATGAGGAAGCTCAGATGTAGGAAGAGAGAAATTACTGCAAGATATTATTCACCATGCCAAAAAAATTATAAAAAATGTTTGCAGAATTTGAGAAGACAATCAAGCCTGAGAAGAAAGAACCAAGTGACCATGCCTCGGTAAATCATGAGGGTGGAGGAGAAGAACCCCCTTCCTCTTCGCCCTTCAATGAAATTTCTTCTTCTTCCTCTTCTCATCATTCTAACATGCATCATAGGAATGCATTTGAAAATCCTTTTTTCAGGCTAGATGTCAAGTTTGATTTACCTGTATTTAGTGGAGAATCTAATGCAAAAAAGCTAGATAACTGGATTATACAGGTTGAAGTGTATTGTTGCATACAACAAATCAAAGAGGATGAATCCAAGATCCAATTAGAATCCCATTGATTGAGTGGCACTGCTCTCGTCTGGTGGGAAGGAAAGTTGCAGTAAGGTGGTAAGAATAGTCATAAACTTCTTTCATCTTGGTCTGAGTTCAATTCTGCTTTAAGAGGACAATTTTCCCCATTGGGTTACAAAAATAAGGCCATGATGGAATGGAAACATTTGAAACAAAGTAAAAGTAAAATTCTTTAGAATTTTACAAAGGAGTTTCGAAAAACAGGCATTAGCATTAAATGTTCCACTAAACACTTCTAAGACGTTGATGAAATATATTGGCTCTTTGCATAGTTACTTGTGTCATTCACTGTTATTATTTAACCTAAGTTTCTTGATGAATCTAGTGTGAAGGTTGTACATATTGAAAGCAGGGGGGAGCAAGAGCAAGATGACCATCTGAAGAGGGAAGAAAAATCTAAGAGAAGAGAAGCAAGGCCCTCTTGTACTCATTGTGAGAAACAAGGGCATGATGAGGAGAATTGCTAGAAACTACATCTAGAATTGAGGCCTAAGAGGAATGACAGAAAAAAAAGACGACAGTTGCAACTGTGCAACAAGACGAAGAATTTGAATCATAGGATGATGAGAGGATAAAAGCTACACGATTTGTAGGTTTTGGACCATTTGAAATGGGATCAGACTCAGGTGATGAAATGAATATTGCATCTCTTGGGATTGCATAAGATGGCCTATCGACTTGAGTTCCGATATGAGCGATGAGACAAAGATTGTAGTAGATGTTGTGGCAAAAATGAAAAGGACACCAAATGCGGCATGGCTCCAAGAATTCAAAGAGGACAACCAAAGATTTCAAGTAGATAATGTTGAACTAATAAGAATCCTACAAGAAGCATAGAAGGAGAAACAAAGGTTGCATCATCAGTTACAAGCCAAGGAGGAGGCCTTGGAAAAGTTGCAGCATAACAAGCCTGAGGTAAAAAGTGATTCTTAAATTCATGTACTTCTTATGATAATGATTTCACTGCTTTTGAGAAACATAATACAACAATTGGATCAAATATTTTGAAGAAGATGGGTTATCAGGGGAAGGGCCTCAGCATTAATGGCCAGGGCGTTGTAAATCCAATAAAAGTGGAGGAATTGCCTCATTATGCAAGACTTGGGCATGTCATAAGAGAGTTAGAGTATGCTCCAAGACAACTAGTGACCAACCAATGACAGATGATGGGAGCACTTCATCACGTTCCAGTGATAGTGAGGATTCCATGGGCACTTATCAAATGTGCACCAAGAATAAGCATTCCATGACGATCCAAAATTTTGGAGGAGGAAGAATCATTGTAGTTACTACAATGAGGATGGACACCAGAGTGTCACGTGTTAGATACTCCATGCCCAGAAAGCACCATTAAAGAAACCAACTGGTGAATATGTTCAACAAGTGAATCTGCCACATTCCTAGTGGTTCACTTTGTTGAGTAAGAGATGTTTGTACTAGATATGGTAGTTTGTCATGGTCGCATTTTGTAAATCATGTGTTGCGAATAATTGTAAAAGTGATGATGTGGTTTCTATCGCTTATTAAATCAATGATGATGTTTTTGGCCTTTTTTTATAGTTTGGGTATTGGTTTCTATTATGATGTAAACTTGACCAAAGAGTGTGTGTTATAATTCTTCGCAAGTATGGGGTTGTTTGAGTCATGTGTGGTTTTGTATGTGATTGCAAAGAATATACCAGATTTGCATAGAATGCAAATATTGAAAGTATGGCTTGAAAAGAACACATGCATATTGCAAGATGTTTTCATGCTTTTGGAGGACCAAAATCTCCTCAATGGGGAGGAATGATCCATGTGGCTCTAGAAATGCTCATAATTCAGGAGTGGCTATGGAAAAGCTCAAAAATAAAAGTTCTCAGATTTCACCCAAACCAACATCATATTAGATTGATCATCATCCTGATTCCAATGGCATGAATGACACTCAAATCCGAGTTCGTATGCTCAAGATATAGCAAGTCAAAGTTCTGGTCAAACTAGACCTAGTGGTAGTCACTAACGAGGCAACAATTTGGCAAAGGGTCAGCGCATGGAATTTGGTTGTCAGAAAGGGTGAATTTGTCACCTCCTTAATTTGTCCAATAACACTTAAAATCCACCACCGAAATTGTAACTATTATTATATTAAAAATATAAAATATAAAATATAAAAATGGGGTGGCGGGTCACAAGCCCTTCCCCCAATAGATTGAATATATATATATAACGGTGCGTGGGCCACCCACCATCCAACCCGCCCAACCTTCCACACAACCACTCCATATGTGATGGAGTTGGTGGGGATTGAACCTACGATGGTCGGTGGTTGGCCTGCCCCATGCCGCAGCGCCACATCAATACCAAGCGTTAACCCATAAACCAAAACCATCAACGGTTAAATTAAAAATGCACCTCCAAAATTCTAATTGCCGAAACTTTTATTTGAAAACAAAAACAAAAAATTTTAAGTGTTATGGCTGCAGGCAAGGTTTGACCTAGGGCCTCACGCACCCCATTTGACCATGCCATCAATAGCCCAAGTGGAAAATGTCGAACTCTTCGCCCACTCATCACTATTTAAACCAAGATTTCTTATTCGTTGGACCAATGGAGGGGAAGCGGATTGGAGGCCGAGTATGAGTGGCAGAACCTTGAAACAGTGGCAGAGGTGGAAACATGCCTGGCACAAATTTTGAGAAATATTCTCAGAGAATCTTGCAATAATATTCTTGATGCTTGAGGAATCTAAAAGCTTCCCTGGAGGGTGATTTTTCACAGTGACATAATCATGCCAAGTTTATACTCAAACGAACTAGAATTTCACAGGGAGCCTGATGGTGTGGCCCATTTCCTCATATGAGCAGTAGAATTTCAAGCAACCAGCAGTGGGGAATCTTCACAGGATCTTGAGGAATCTTTAGATTCCCTTCGAGGCTGATTTTTGATAGAATCAGAATGATGTCGACTTTATAGTCATTTTTCCCAGAATTTCACAAGGAGCGAAGTGGCGTGCTCAGAACTTTCATCTTAGCAACATATTTTTCACCCATCTCCAGGAAGGAATCTTTGGTGGAATCTTCTAGATTTCCAAGGGTCCAGTTTTCTACGGTCTCAAGAAGGGGCCAAGTTTATAGTCGTTTAACATGATTTCACACCACAAATGCAACAGTGATGTCTGTTTCTACAGCTGATATTTTCATTTTTAGTTCATGTCAGAAAATGGAGGTATAAGGGTCAATTATGTAATTTAAATGTAATTTGATTTATGTTTTCATTTAATGAAATATGCCTCCCCACTTTGAGTCGGGCCCGGAGACGTAGTCCACACTGGGTGAACTAAGTAATCAAATCATCTTGTGCCTTTTCATCTCATGTTGCTTTTGATTTCCGCTTCTTTTTATGTGTTTATGTTACTTGGTTACACTCTCTTTTAAATGCAATTTTGTATGCATCCATGAAGTAAAATATCTGGATCATCTAGCCTCAACCTATTGAAGGTCATTTTCTCATCTCTTAAGAGATACTGCTACACCGAACTGTAAATTTGAACCTCCTGAGAAAAACTTCAAAATTCCTACTCTCATGTGAATCATGCTTTGATACCATGTAAAAATTATGATGTAGAAGTAAGCCAAGCCCTAGGGTTCAGGGTTTGGAGGTTGGAGCATCACAATAGGGTATTGTGGGCTTGGATCCCAAGGTGTGGGCTTTGCACATGAGTTTGTGGGTGTGAATCCATGAGGCCCACTAGACATGTGATGGATGCAGATGATAGAGGATGACAAGACAAATCAAGGCATCGAGAATCGTCAAATTTTGAGTTGTCTATGTGGAGATATGAATTTTTGAAGTTTAAGAGGTTTTTGGCACATAAGTCATGTAGGATTGAGAGTGAATGTGCCAAAATACATGTTTTTTTGGAGCCCTTATGTTTGGTATAAATATAAGGTGTTGGAGTTCATTTTTACTTATCCAAGTGCATCCAATCATAAAAAATATACCTCTGAGGAAACTGAGCTATAAAGAAGGCATATAGAGCTTGTTTGTGTAGGTTTTAACCTTGTACAGAAATTACCTACATACGAATTCTAAAATCAAAAAATAAACAATGGTGAAAGCATAAAACATAAAATAGATATTCACATAGATTTTCCCCTGGACCCCAAAACTGGGACTACCAGATTGATTTTTCATTATATTCATTTCAATGTTACAATACATATATATATACATGTCAAAGCATACATAAAACCCAATCTATTAACCCTAGATTAGAACATAATTGAAATTCCCTTGGCCAGATCTACAATATACCATGGGCAAAAAACAATCATGCCCAAAACCATGTGCGAAACCCATGCACAAAACCATAGGTAGGTCTGCCCACTTAATATATAGTCCAAAAAAAAATTTGTCGAGGCGCTGCCTCAGACCCGTAGAGAGGGGCAACCACCCCCCTCTAACCCTTTGGCTTCTCGCTTGGGGCTAGTCGTGGAAACAATATAACACACACCCAACAATTTGAGACTTGTTGTGTGGGTTTATTTGTCTCTTACAAGGCCGAGATTCTACACGAGGAAGTCACAGGAAGGAGGGTAGGTTTGTTGATATTTTATGGTCTTTTTTGTGTGGGTGTCTCTCCTAGAAGAAGGTCACAGCTCCGAATGTAGCGTTCAGATAGGGAACAAACCTATTTTCACTTGGAAAGGAGGGTTGTAAGGCTGATAGAAGCTACAGGTGGGGCCATAGATCAGAACAAAAACTTAGGATCTGTATGGCGGGAGGTTTATTAGCTGAGAATTACAGCGGAGGATTCTTAGAGGGAGGTCGCAGTAGTGATAGTAGGAAGCCCTCCTAAAGACTCTATGTGTTGTTCCTTGATGGAATAAGGAGCAGCTAGTGAGCATATTGGGAGTTGAAGGACCAGCAAGTTACAGGTATGACTAAGTAGCTATGAGGTCGACTACATCAGCTATAATGCCAGATTATCTTGTATTTGTATTCTTGTACTTTGATATTTGAGGTCCATTATCCCTTGTATAGGATCCCTAGAATGTTGTATTATATGTTGATAATATAACGAAGATTACGTTATTGTATATACTTGTGTAAAAAAATGTATATATTTTTTGCACTAATAGATTTATTTATGTGTATTATTATATTGTGCAAAGTAGCCTTGTTGAGATTCTTGGTTTGGTAGCATCAAATATTTAGGATTATATCTTAGACACCAAGGTCATGGAAAAAAAACAAATTGCTCATGAAGTTTTAATCAAAATCACAAGACGTAAGCCTACTCTACCGCTCTGTGGAAGTTAATTCACAATTTAGAACATCAATCACAAACATGAAATGAGAAATAAAACACATACACACAATATTTTTTCTGGGAAAATAGTCTGCTAAAAACCCCTATGCCTACTTGCATTAATCTGATGAATAGAGATGTATTACAATTGCTTTTCTCAACTGAGCGCAACCTACAAGTGAATAACCTATATCCCTACTCACTGAGAATCTCTAACCCATGCTTAGTCAATTTAAGCCTTTGCTTGAGCCCTTATCTCCTTGCGTAATTCCTAATAAATTGGGCCCCTATTACTTAGGAATTTCTCTAAAATGGATTGCGCAATTCCCAAGGTTAATGATATGAATGAATGAAACACATGTACATTGAAGACGAGTCTACAACTGATGTTACACTGCCTTGGAATCTCCACCATAGCTGGGGAACTCGAATTCTATGCATTCAATAGCTATTTTGGGTTGATTGATTAGTTAAATAGATGACCACTGAGTTTGACTGAAGTACCACTACACAACTGACCTTCAACTAGTTCCTCCAACAGTTGGAACTAGTTTAACTGAAAACAACTTGAGATAACTAAACTCGATTGCTACAAATTAGCAACCACATATGCTTAACTAAACTCTAACTCCTCCAACTCGAATTTACTTAGTAAACTAGGTGACACAAGCCATGTCACACAAGTTAAATGCATCCAAGTTGTCTACTGATGTGGAAATTCAAATTTTCTCAATTTAATCAAGGCAAAATCAAATTGAGAATTTCTTGCTGCATTTTTCAACAGTTAGGTTCAGGTACCACCATGGATGGGTTAGGATTTTGTTCTCTTATGTAGTTAAATCATATATTTGTGAGCATTGTGATTATGGTAGCACTTCCCAGCATGGGGTTGGGGACGTTACAACCTTTGTGCACATTGATGATGAATGATTTCCCATCCTTGATGAGGTGGTATTATTTGGCTCTCCACATAAATATTGCATCTTATAAATACATGTAGGGACTCCCAAACACAACTCCACATATATCAAGTGGAATTATATCCAATTCTACTTCATCAATATAATCAACATAGATAGAAATTTTTATTCTAAACTGCCTTGTTACCTTAATTTATGCATACTTATTTATCCATACCAATGGATATGAGCTAGGATGATCACAAACATCCAATCCAATTTTGTTGACCGATTCCACCATTGTGAGATCCATTTCTAAGTTGGACATGGCATTGATCTTAGCCTTGATAACCTAGATCTTATAATATGAAGGAGTTTGTTCATATCCTTCTCTTCTTAGTGATAAAGGATGCTCAAATTCACCTCCTTTTGCACTGATGTGCAAACAATATTCTTGTCCACATTGGGATTTTCCACCTTATTTCTCGAATCTATGGCATGAATATTCTTTCTCTTCCCATCCTTCTTTTGGTTCTTCCAGTTCAAATGTCAATGCATTTTCCAACGCTTCTCCTTTGTGTGACCATAAGTGTTGTAGTAGTTGTAATGATTGCTAGGATCCTTGCACTGGTGTGTAGTGGCTAATTTTTCTTATCCTTTCTCCCTTTCCACTTCTTCCTCCATTCCTTGGAATTTTCTTGATGTTATTTCTATTTCAAACCACTTGACTTCCTTTTCTTTGGGACCATGTTCTCTAGGTACTAGTCTTGTACACAAGCTTCATCCACTGTTATTGGCTTGAACACTGTCACTTACTTTTGTATATGGCTTTGTAAACCCCAAAAATACTTGAGGTACAGATCATGCTCTTTGGAGAGATAGACAACATGATGGCCATATTCTTGAATTCAGTGGTGTACTCACGTACACTCTACCCTTACCTTTTCCTGAAGTAGTACCATCAGATCCATTGGTCCTCTACATAATTGATAAGATAGTATTGGGACTTTATGAGGGTTTTTAATTCCTCCCACTTAGTTACTGGGGGATAACCTCCAACCTAAGTGTCTTAATATGGTTTTACCACTAGGTTAAGGCATGTCCTTGTACCTTCAATGTAGCAAATGATATTTTCTACTCCCCATCTATGTGGTCAATGTTATTTTATGCAACTAGTGATTCAATTTTAAGGCATCGATCTTATCTTGTTGCAACATATTTTGGCCTTCACATCCATCTTGAACAGGGTCGATGAATGGGTAACAACACTCAAAATTGACTTCTCTTTCTTGGGTTTATTCCATGACTCTTTTTCTGGGTCTTTATGATCCACCTATTTTCCCTTTGATTTGATCTCTAAGTTGGAACCTCCATCTTCTTTGATTCCAAGCTTGTTTACTAGAGTCTCTATAAGGAGGCTTATATTGTGGATGATTTTGGAAACATATGCTTCCAGCCTCATAAAATTATCTTCTACAAAATTAGGGTTATTGTGAAAATACTCATTGGTCATGGTTAGGGTTCTATGAATTTCTACTCACACTGCTTCCTATATCCCTTGCAACTTCCCATGATATTCCCCAAATAACCCTTCTTTAATACCAATATGACCAAATAATTAAACTAGCTTGGGATGGAGCTACTCTTTCCTATTTCTAGGGTTTGGAGGTCAAGGGTGTGTTACAATGGTGATAATCAGACATAAATCGACTTTGGGATTTTCTTTCATTTTCAACATTTCTTGCTATCATAGTTAGCAGCTAGAGAATGGTAGGAGCACGCTCCTATGAGGGTATGGAGGAGCTAGTGGACTTCTCACGTGACCTGGATGATATTTTTGCATTTGGGGCTGACAATCCACCTCAACATCATGCATCCTTTGTAAGCTAGCTAGCTGGAGAACCATTTTTTAAAACTGATGCAGTGAGGGATGGGAAGTTTCCTAATGGTATTGAATTTTCCAATGCATTCCCACAAATTTTGATCTCGGAACAAGGTAGGTTTTCATCAGCGCATTCCAGTTTTCTAGTTTCTTTTTTGTTAGAATCCTTTCCCCAGGAGGGTTTTTCCGGGCTGAATCTGGTAGGGTCCCACAGTGAAGGTTTTTCTGGATGTTGTTTTGGCTTATAGAAAGCCTCCATCTTTGGTCAATCTATGGCCCCCCACATTGGACAAGAGTTTTCACAACCGGGGTAGTTGCTGGAACATTGGTGTTGTCGATTCCCCCTCCAAACTTGGGTTTGGATACTAACCATTTTCTATCACGGGGCTTGGAGGGAATTGAGAGTATTTTTCATTATAAATATGAACCCTATGAAGGTGCTCAAGGAGCAGCCACTACTCCTGTTGGCAGACATACTGCGCAAGTTGAAACCCTAGTTACGGATCTTGTCAACACAAGCACTTTGTCTGGTGCAATGAAGGTAAAGAAGAGAAAGATCACGTGGTTGATAAAAAATGAAGAAAATTTCGTTTTTAAAGAAGAAGTAAAAATGGGTGAAGCAGTGGAGGCATCGAAGTCAGTGATGGTTGGGATTGTTAGAGGCAGACTCTTCCCAGCCAAATTTCTCAGATCATGGTATGAAAAATAATGGAAGGGGGAACTAATGGAGTTTGTGCAAATCAAAACCCTAGCGTGGGATTGGTTTATTTTCATATTCAATTGGTAGAGGTAGTGGGCAAGATTTTATCCAAGCCACGAAGCATAGACTATATGCCATCCCTCCTAACTAAATGGACCCCTCCATTCGATTCCAACAAATAAAATATGGGTAGCACCCCTCTATGGCTCTAGATTCTAGGACTACCACTTCATTATTGGCAGAGGATGTTTTTAGAAGAATTTGGGATCAACTGGGGGTCTATGTGGATGTTGATCGATCATTCGATGTAACTGGGAGGATGGTTGTAGCTATAATTTTGGTTAACACTGATACCAGGGAGGGTTTGTACCCATATATTAATTTGACATTCATAGGGATTACCCACAAAAATATGTTGGATTATGATGGGATCCCATAAAGATATCATCACTTCCATAAAGTGGGACATTTATTGGAGTACTGCCCTCTAAATCATAAAGGAAAGAGGACTGCAAACACAAGCAACAGCGAAAGTCACCATGAGGAGGAAGGGTCAGATTTAATGGAACATAATCAATCACATCCTCCCACGGGATCTATTAGGTTTGAAGCTACTCCGGATTCAGTGGTGGAGGTTAGAGAATAGGAAGATTGACAACAGTCTCCTTTGGAACCTAGAAAAGGAACAACTACTGGATCTCCCACAGCAAAAGAAGCGGATCTGGGTAATTATTCTATTCCTCATTCTATTTCCTCTTTAGATATATATTTTTCATTTTTATCTATGGAAGATGTTTGTTTGTCAACTCGTGGTTCCCTTCTCAGTAAACTCAAATCCATTGATTGTTCCACCCCCTCGATCCCCCTCTATTATCCCCCTTTTATCCCATAGTTAAGTCGATCCTCTGGAACCTCATCATCTACTCATTCAGGTTACTTTCTATTATCATCGGCCAACCAGATTTCCCCAAGTATAGGAGGCTTGATGATTTCCTTTCCCGTCAAGCAAATTAGTAAGGGTTGTGGAAAAAAATCCTTCTTATCAAAATCCCAACAAATTACAAACAATGAGGTGTTCATTGGTCATAAATCAACTATCCATGGGGCATTTAGAGTTGCGTTATCCCCTTCCCATGTTCTCTCATGATCTGTTTATCTTTCAACTATCGAAGTTTGGCTAGTGCCTCAAAAAAACTAGCATTGAAGAAATTGGTTAACTCGACAAATATTGACATTTTTTCTGCAAAAAACCCTGAGACCCTGTGATTCTATCACTCGGGTCTTGCACAATCTTCTAGTGGGATGGCACTTTATAGCTTCATATGCACATGGAAGATCCATAGGACTAGCATTGGGGGGTCAACCTAAAATCCATAAATATTTTATCATGGAGACTAAATTTGGTTTTGGGGGCAAATATCTTGTTATCTGAGCTAGGGATGGCCTTGAAGGTGTAGAAATTAATGTGTAGATTCTAAATAGTTCATGAAACTTTGTAAATCATAAGACTAGAATCTACTTTACTGATTTGTGGAATTTAATTCACGATTGAGAACGCAAATCATTAACCTACATCAAGATTGAACACACATACAAAAATATTTAGCTAGGGGAAGAAACTGCTAAAAACCCCTTACTATCTATATTGCATTAATCAAAGAATATGGATGAAAGCAATATGCTATGCTCAAGATTGAGCTCAACCTACACCTATATCTTCTATCCTCTTCTTGACTCACTTACCTTAGCCAATACTTAGCCAATTTTCCAAGGCTCCAAGCTCATATTTCCTTTTGTTGTTCCTTACGAAATTAGCCCCATATTATTTAGGAAATTCCTCAATCTGAATTGCGCAATTCCTATAGGTCCTCCTTTGACTGCATGCATGCCCTATACAACATGGAATAGTTTACAACTGATAGTACATTTCCCTTGAACTCCAATATCAACTAGGTAACTCGAATTCTATGCATGCAAAAATTATTTTGGGTTGATTGATCAGTTAACTGGATGATCACTCAGTGTGAAAAAAGTTACACACCTTTGACTAGACCTCCACTAGTTCTACTGATAATGAGAACTAGTTACACTGACAATAACTCAAATTGACTGAAATAGATTGCTACAAATTAGCAATCGATCATGTATAATTGAACTCAAGTGTCTCAAACTTGAATTTACTAAGTTAATTGAGTGACAACATCCATGTAACTTCAGTTAACTACCTCCAAGTATTCTGCTGAAATTGAAATTTGAATTTATCCTAATTTGATCAAGGGAAAATTAAATTAGGAATTTCTTGTTGCATTTTCAACACTCCCTCTCAACAAAAAAGGGATTTTCAAGTACCCTGATCCTACTTCTATGGAACTCAAATTTTCCTCTTGACAAAGCCTTTGTCAAAATATATGCATCTTGTTCCTCTATCAGAATGTACTGCAACAACATAATCTTCCTCTACATGCAATCTTGTAGATGGTGATATTGGATGTCAATATGCTTGGATCAATCATGAAATACTAGATTCTTAGAGAGTGATACAAATATGATTGTCACGGTAAATCACTGTAGGATCCATCTTTTAACCAAATAACCCAACAAGAATCTTTATCATCCAGATAGCCTCACATGTTGCTTGACTTGCAGCCATGCACTCTGCTTCCGCTGAGCTGGGTGCCACAGATCTCTGCTTCATGCTATACCAAGAAACTTTTGTTGACCCAGCACTAAAAATTCCTCATGAAGTACTCTTCCTGTCTGATGGACTCCTCGTAAAATCTACATCTGTGAAGCCTTGAAACTTCACTTCCTCTATCCGTTTGTACCAAATACCAAGTTGAATAGTGCCTATGAGGTATCGCAACATGTGCTTTGTTGCTTTCCAATACAGTTTGGTGGGCTTAACCATGGCTTGACTAATTTGCTTAGCTACATAACACATGTTTGGTCATGTGTTCACCAAATACATGAGTGAACCCACAAGCTACTTGTAAATGGTAGCCTCCACTTCCTCACCTGAAGTGGCATCCTCTTTCCTCCAGTTACCTACTATAGGAGTCTCCATGGGTTTGCTACTCTCCATAAGGAACTTCTTAAGCTTTCTCTGAGAGAGAAATAGTTCCCCATATTCTTTCCATACTTCCAAAGCATGAGTCCCATGTCCTTCATCCCAAACTCTCTTGCAAGGTCATCCTTGCAAGATCTGATCAACTTCTCATCACCAGTAAGGATCAAGTCATCGACATATAATACAATAATCAATAATTTACCTTCTACCATAATGTGATAAAGGTTTGCATCTTCTTCACTTTGGGTGAAGCCCAAACCAATGAGATAATTTTCAATCCTGGTATACCAAGCACGGGGTGCTTGCTTGAGTCCATACAATGCTCGCTTGAGTCTACACACATGCAACTCTCTATCAAAAGTCTCACACCCCTCTAGTTGCTAAATATACACCTCCTCCTCAAAAACTCTATTGAGGAATGTTGTCGTCACATCCATTTGGTGGATCTTCCACCCCATTTGCATTGATAGGGATAGAATTGACCTGATGGATGAGTACCTTGCTATTGGATAAAAGGTCTCCTCATAGTCATTTCTCTCCACCTAAGAGAACTCCTTGGCCACAAATCTTGCCTTGTGTTTCTATATGCTCATGTCTGCTACATGCTTTACCTTGTAAAGCCATCTTGAACCAACCATTGATTTTTTTGGTCTTGCGACCACTTCACAAACATTGTTTCTGACAATGGAATCATATTCCTCTGCTATAGAATCAACCCATATTGGTTTCTCTACATCTTCCTTGAATGAGGATGGATCTGTCTCTACCAACTCACTCATCAGATCCATGTAGCTAGTGTACCAATCTGGTGACCTCCTATGTCTGCGTTGTGATGTGGGTGCTCACACATTCTCTCTAACATCATGCAATAACATGTCAGATTCCTTGGCCTACATCCTTCCTTCTATGGATGTCTCTGATTGAGTGGATGTCTCCACTCTCTCCTCCTCTACTTGTGGCTACTCCACAACTTCCCGAGGCTCCTCCTTTGGAGCCAAAATCTCTTGATCATGTTTCAAATGAAGCTCCCTCTCAAGAGAACACCTCATTGCCTTGTTCTCATAAAATTTCACATATGTTCTGACCAATTTCATCCTAAGATATGGAAAGTACATATGACAGTTATGAGGTGTATTAGTGTACCCCACAAATATGCCCAACTCTATTTTTGGCTCTAACTTTTTCCTTACTTCCTTGGAAACATGGTAGTAAACTAAAGATCTAAAGATCTTGAAGTGTGACACAACTAGTTTCTTCTTTGAAAAAACTTCCTATGGTGTACTCATGCCAAGAATATTTTGGGAATCCTATTATGCAAATAGATCGTTTTGTTTCATGCTTAAACCCACAAGTGTAGAGGTAGGCTTTGGTCATGCAACATCACCCATGATACTCCCACAATACTTTTATTCTTCCTCTCATCCACCCCATTCTATTGTGGGTTATGAGGTGTTGTAAACTCCTGTAGAATGACTTCCTTTGCACAGAAATTTTTAAACTCATTAGATACATAATCACCATTGTTATCACTCCTAAGAGCCTTCACTTTCTTACCAGTATATTTCTCATCAAGTGCTTTAAACTCAACAAATTTGGAGAATGTATGGCCTTTCATCTACATGAAGTAGATCATGCACTTCTGTGAGAAATAATCTACAAATATAACATAATACATGTACTTGGTAGTGCATGTTTTTGAGAGAGATCCATAGACATCATAGTGGATCCTTTCAAGGATTGAATACACCCTGATGTCTCGATAATTGATGTTTCATTTTATTTACTTCCCCAAGGTACATCCTTTGCATGTATCTCACTGCTCTAGTGCTCCATAGGGGAGGCCTTTAGAAATATGTTGCATGATCTTCAAAGTACCATGATGAAAATAGCCAAGTCTTCTATGCAATAATTCATCAATATATCGGCTTTGCGCCTTCTCTTCTTTTGTGCTCAGTGTTAAAAATGGCAACAAGAAATGCTAAAAATAGCAGTTTGGGTACCAGTGTTGGACATAGCAACAAGGAATGAAAAATGGAAGTGCTATAAATATCATTTCAGAATGGATTCAAATTTTAGTTAGTCCCTGAACTAAAATTGAGAATTAAATTCGAATTTTATCTTAGCAGTTGTTTGTAAAATAATTAATTAATTCATCTTGAGTTAATTAGTTGTAGAAAATCAAACATGAAGTCTATGTGGGGACATGCAACAATTTCTCCATTAATTGAGGAATTTATCCCTTAGTTAAAGATATAAGGATGAGTTGTAACTTGAGTTGTAATTAGTTAGCTCAGTTAACTGAGTTAAGTCTAGTAAGATTAGTTCCAATAGTTTGTGAAATTAATTGTGAGTTCAGTTAGTTAATTCTTGCATGCAAGTAACTGTTGCACTTCAGATAACTGAATATTCTCTCATAAATAATTCATGCATGTCAGTTCAGTCAGAGACCCAATTGAGATCAAAGGAAGGGACAGTGTACTATCAGTTGGAGGATTTTTTCTATATAGGAAACCCATCCATGCAGAAGGAATTATCTCCTTCAGGTTTGTGCAGTTATTTCTGAGCCAAGTGAGCAGTGTGAGGTGGGAATTCACACAAGTGGAAGCATTGGGCCCCAGGAAAAAATGTGCAAGGAAATAGGAGGCTTGGAGGGCAGAGGAGAAGGTTGTGAGAGCCTTTGACTATCTATGAGCAGTATTCTTTGATTGCAGAGAGAGCATGATAGCTTGTGAGCTGATTCTTTTTGTAACTTGAACATATTTTCACTTATATGATAATATAGAGATTGGGGTTTTAGGCGAAGTTTTTCCCCAGGTTATTCTTCTATGTTCATGTGTGATTGATTTCTCATTATTAGTTATATGTGTTCTAATTGATCTTGCTCATATTCGATTAAGCTTCCGCAAAGTTTGTTGTAGAAGTAGACCATGTATTTTGCTTTAGTATATTGCATAATTTGTTGATCTACAGTGGGAATTTCTACATGGTATCAGAGCTAAGGTGACCAAGCAAAGAACAATATACAAGAAGGGAGAAGTTCGAAGTTTGAGGTTCTTGAATATAGAAAACGAGTTCTTATCACATCTCAATTTCACCAATGGCGTTCAACGATTTAAGACTCGAGTATACCCTTGATGGCAGCTCGAATTATATAGCCTAGAAGGATCGCATGGAATCAGTATTAGAGGATAATAATCTAAAGGACTTCATTCATCAAGAAGTCCCCAAGCCAGTAGCAGCTAATGCTACAGAATTGGCAGAATAGAAGAAATGTGTGGCTAGAGAAAGGAGAATCCTCCTGGAGGGAGTTCGAGACCACATTGTCTCGAGCCTCCATGGGAAGGAGACACCATTTTCAATGTGGAAAACATTGAAAGATCTATATTAGAACAGCAGCAATCAGAGGAAGTTGGTGCTTAAAGATAAGCTTCGTAAGATCAAGTGTGAAAAGGGCGACATGATCTCTACATATCTGAACAAGCTCACCACCTGCAGGGATGACCTTGGAAGTGTAGGGATCACGACTATTGATGATGAAATGGTGAGTCTTGCACTCCTCGGTCTTCCTAAGAGCTGGCATAGCTACCAAGACTTAGTTAATGTAAGAGAGAAACTGCTAGATTGGGAATGACTTTGGTCGGATCTGATGTAAGAGGAGATAAGAAGAAGCACCAGAGATGGTTCTTCATCCAAGGAGGATGAAGAAAATTTGGCCTTAGTGAGTAAGACAAAGAAAGGGAGGAGACAGATTATCATCCCAAATCCAGTTCTTTCCATGGTGGGAAGAATTTTGACAAATCGAAAGTGTGATGCTTTCGTTGTCATGAAGTGGGCCATTTTGCTACAAATTGTCCACTGAGGAAATCCAAGAAGGGATTCGTGGAAGGATCAGAAGGTGAGGCACTAGCCTCACAGTTCGAGTTTGATTTCACACTTTTTGCATGCATGGTTTCATCCATGGTGGGAAGTGGTTGGTTTCTTGACAGTGGAGCTTCTTTCCACATGACCAGTGACATGAGTTTGTTATGTACCTTTGAGGAGAAAGATCTCCAGATACTTATAGCGGGGTAATGATGAAAAGTATAGTGTCTCAGGTGTAGGCATGGTTGTTTTCCAGAGGGAGCATGGAGCTTGAATTACCTTGACCGATGTCAAGTACGTACCAGGACTGAAGAAAAATTTGGTGTCGATTGCAATGTTGGAAGACAAAGGCTATGATGTAGTCTTTAGTAAGGGAAAGGTTTTCCTTCAACACATCACCACTAGACAGGTGAAGCAGATTGGTTCATGAGTCAAGAACCTGTATGCTCTTAAGGTTCAAGATGCATGCAAAGCCTTGAGGAGCAAGGAAACTGATGGAGACTTGGTGGTTGAGAGGGAGATTACATTACCTCTCAACATGCAGCGCCAGAAGAAGTCTCAAACAATTGTGGAGGAGCCACAATTGGTGAAGTAGCTTCAGGAGGTTGTGGAGCAGCCACAACCAGAGAAGCTGAGAGGAGATCGAGTAGAGGCATCTACTCATGCAGAGACCTCCAATAGGGGGAAATTTTGAACCAAGTGGGCAGAGAGATCACGTGCATCCATACCTCCAAGTAGGAGGTGGGGCAATGTGGAGTGACAGTCCCAAGAAGGCTGGAATAGGGGCAGGATCATTGAGGTACCCAGCCTCTTTGATTAGACCTTGCTACGGGAGCCCCGACAAGGAGTAGCAGGATTGGATGAGTGGGTAGAGGCAAATGCGGATGGAGAAGCAGAGAGAGATACAATGTAGGAATTCCAAGACAGTGCAAAGCTAGCAGGCTGCAACAATGCGAGAGGCACAGGAGTGTTGCACCGATGCAGGATGGGACAGAGAGGTGTGAAACGGTGTGAGATGCATGGAGTGTTGTAGCAGCTCAGAGGTCACAGAGGGAGCACTTGTCCACAGCAAATGGAGCTTCAGCATCAGAGGATGTTTCTAGCCCAACAGAGAGGTCAATTGGGAGTTTTTTTTTGTTTCTAGAGTTGTTGGAGTAACAACACTTGGGAGAAGTGTTTCATGCAGAACATTCCAAAGGTTCAGGATCAGGTTCGAGTTGAATGCCTTTCTTGTTGAGAGGGAGTGTTGAAAATGGCAACAAGAAATGCTAAAAATATCATTATTATAAATAACAGTTAGAAACAAGGAATGAAAAATGGAAGTGCTAAAAATAGCATTGCTATAAATAGCATTTCAGGATGGATTCCAATTTTTGTTAGTCCCTGAACTAAAATTGAGAAGTAAAATTCGAATTTTATCTAGCAGTTGTTTGTAAAATAATTAATTAATTCATCTTGAGTTAATTAGTTGTAGAAAACCAAACATGAAGTCTTTGTGGGGACATGCAACAGTTTCTCCATTAATTGAGGAATTTATCCCTTAGTTAAAGAGATAAGGATGTATATTGGATGCTCTCTACAAGAAGGAATGATTAGCATAAATGCAGAATCTCCGATCAAAGCAATTATTCGTTAAGTGGAAAGAGTGCTTTCGTCATTATTGGAAATTGTAACGGTCATTTAGGCTCTTCCCGACCAGCTTTCTATCAATAAAACTTAACCGCTTCAGTTAAAAAAAAAAAGGGAGAGAGATAAGGATGAGTTGTAATTAGTTAGCTCAGTTAACTAAGTTAAGTCCAATTAGATTAGTTCCAACAGTGTGTGGAATTAATTGTGAGTTCAGTTAGTTAATGCTTGCATGCATGTAACTGTTTCACTTCATATAACTAAATATTCTCTCATAAATAACTCATGCATGTCAGTTCAGTCAAAGACCAAGTTGAAAACAGAGGAAGGGATAATGTACTATCAATTGGAGGATTTTTCCTATATAGGAAACTCATCTATGCAGAAGGAATTATCTCCTTCAGGTTTGTGCAGTTATTTCTGAGCCAAGTGAGCAGCGTGAGGTGGGAATTCACACAAGTGGAAGCACTGGACCCCAGGAAAAACTGCGCAAGGAAATAGGAGGCTTGGAGGGTAGAGGAGAAGGTTGTGAGAGCCTTTGACTGTCTATGAGCAGTATTGTTTGATTGCAGAGAGAGCATGATATCTTGTGAGTTGATTCTTTTTGTAACTTGAACATATTTCCACTTGTATGATAATACAAAGATTGGATTTTTAGGCTGAGGCTTTCCCCGTGTTATTCTTTTGTGTTCATGTGTGATTGATTTCTCATTCTCAGTTATATTTGTTCTAATTGATCTTGCTCATATTCGATTAAGCTTCCGCAAAGTTTGTTGTAGAAGTAGATCTTGTATTTTGCTTTAGTATATTGTATAATCTATTGATCTATAGTGGGAATTTCTACGCTCTGTGCTGCATAGTCTTCCACATCTAATTTGTAGAGGTTCTTCACTTGAACCCCAATTTTCTTCACTTGTCCCATGATAGTGTGTCTCAAGAAAGACTTCCTTTTGTTGAATATTACATCGTAGCCACGGTCTTCCAACGCCACAATGGAAACTTGATTCTTCTTCAAACCTGATACATGCATCACATCCTTGAACCTGAGAGGGGAGCCAGACTCCCTCTGAAAAGTAACTGTACCAATTTCAGTCACACTATACCTTCCATCATCTCCCATCTCGATGTGCATCTAGAGATCCTTCTCCTTCAAGTCACTAAAAAAATCATTGTTTCCCATCATGTGGAATGAGGCACCACTATCGAGATACCACACGCTACCCATCGATGTGCTTTCTATGCATTCAATGAGGGTAAAATCAATTTCAAACTATGAAGCCAAGGCTTCACCCGATGTTCCTCCTACAGTATTCTTGCTTTCCTTCTTGTGTGCACATTTCATGGCATAGTGTCCCAATTCACAATAGTGAAAGTAATTGATTTTGGACAAGTCTTTCTTCTTGCCCCCTTGACTAGATTTTTCTTTGGAATGAGATTTCTTCCCTTTCCTTTCCAACCAAGGCACAATTCTTCTCACCCTCGACATTGAACGAAGTGTCGTCTCTGTTACTCTGCCCTATTTCTTCCTGCACTAAATTGGACCATAACCGCTCCCATCTTAGTAGTTTCTCTCTACCATTTACCGAATCTTGATAATTATGCTAGCTCTTGGGAAGGGCCAAGAGGGCTAGAGGTACAAGATATTCTTCAGGGACAGTAACTTCGACCCCGCTAAGTTAATCACAACACTATGTAAGCATGCTCAAGTATTGTGGAATTGTTTCATTCTTTTGCATCTTAATACTTCAAAGCTTGTCCTTGAGTACCAGCTTACTTTGGTCACTATTATTCTTAAACAACTCGGTCAATGTTTTCCACATTGTGAATGAAGTCTCTTTCCTATGGATATTCAAGAAAATATGATCTCAAATTCCCTCCAATATGGTCCTCTTCACTATAGCCACATCCTTCTTCCACTGAGAAAGATCCTAGGCATCAGATGTTGGGGGTTTTCTACATCTCTCTTGATGTATTCTAGCAGCCCATTATCATCCAATACTACCTCTATTCAGATCTTCCATGACACAAAATTTTTGGTTCCTTCAAAAGCATACTCAAGCCTAAGTCCATTAAAAGCCATCTTCTTAGTCTTGGAGAAAACCTGTAAAAATGATCTTTAAATTCGAACCTCCTGCAATGACAAATTTGAAATCTCTTATCTACTGTGAATATAGCTCTGGTACCATGTAGAAATTAATGTGTAGATTCTAAACTGCTCATGAAAATTACTAAATCACAAGACTAGAAGCTATTCTATTGATCTGCAGAAGTAAATTTACAATCGAGAACACAAATCATTAACATGCATCAAGATTGAACACACATACATAAATATTTATTTAGGGGAAAGAAACTGCTCAAAACGCCTTACTATTTGTATTGCATTAATCAAATAATCTGGATGAATACAATACGTTTTGCTTAATCTTGAGCTCAACCTACACCTGTATATTCTATCCTCTTCTTGACTCACTGACCTTGGCCAATACTTAGCCAATTTTCAAAGCCTCCAAGATCCTATTTCCTTGTGTTTTTCCTCAAGGAATTAGCCCCCTATTATTTAGGAATTCCCTCAATCTAAATTGTGCAATTCCTATAGGTACTTCTTTGACTGCATGCATGACCTGTACAACTTGGAATAATTTTAAAATGATAGTACACTACTCTTGAACTCCAATCTCAATTGGGTAACTCGAATTCTCTACATGCAACAATTATTTTGGGCTAATTTCTCAGTTAACTGGATGGTCACTCGATGTGAAAAAAGTTACACACTCTTGACTAGACCTCCACTAGTTCTACTATAATGAGAACTAGTTACACTGACAATAACTAAAATTAACTAAAATAGATTGGTACAAATTAGCAATCAATCATGTATAATTGAACTCAAGTGTCTCCAACTCAAATTTATTGAGTTAATTGAGTGACAAGAGCCATGACACCTCAGTTAAATACCCACAAGTATTCTACTGAAATTGAAATTTGAATTTCTCCTAATTTAATCAAGGGAAAATTCAATTAGAAATTTCTTGCTGTATTTTCAACATAAGGTAGTGAATATTTATGGTCCTCATTAGGACAGGACTTATTTCTAGGAATCTCTCCTTGCTCGATCTTTTAAGAAAGAACCAAATTTAGTGATGGATGGCCTACAAGCACATCTAGACCCCGTTTCAGACTACTCTCATAAGCTAGAGGAGAGTTGCCTTTGTGACGGGTGACCTGGTTAAGAATAATCGCACATGGAGGAATAAGAGGACGAGGGATGTCAAATTGCTAGAATAATAGATTTCTTCCTAATAGAATAATCCTTAATCGAGAAAATCCTTATATTTCTCCAATGGATTTCGAAGGGAGGTGAGTTAGATCACCATCCATTTTTTCTAGAACTGAAAGGAGATTGCAACAAGATGGGAAGCCCCTTCAAATTCGACTCCTCCTGGTTAAAAGAGGAATCATTTCAAAACTTGGTGGCAGAAAATTGGTCCCATTATAATCCTTAAGTAAATGGCATGGCAGTAATAAAATTTATTCAAAATCTTAAAAGGATTAAACAAAAAACCATTTCTTGGGCCTTAGAAAAAAAAGAAAAGCGATGAAGTCGAGCTTAAAGCTATAAAAGAGGAATTGGAAATCTTGGAATATGTGGAAGGATTGGGATACATTTCAGATGAATATAAACAAAGAGTGATCCAACTCAAACCATCCAAAAGGAAATATCTAGCAGATAAGGAAGAAATATGGCATCTCAAGAGAAGAATGCTCTGGCTCAAAAGTGGGGAGGAAAACACCAAGTTTTTTTCAACAATATGCAAAGGGTGGGAAGGTACAAAATACTATTTGGGAGCTAGAAGACCTTGTTGGTGGCAGGGCTTCCTCCATCAGAGAGTTCGTCTAGCTCAGAATAAATCACTTTAGAAGGATTTTTTAGGCTGCCCTTGGGGCTTCTTTAGTGGAAATTACTACACTAGCTAGTGTTTTCCCTAGTTTCATTGAGGAAGGATAGAATTAATCAATGATGGAACCCATATCATAAAATAAGCTTCAAAACCCTCCATAACTTCCAAAGGGAAAATGTCCTAGACCAGATGGCTAGTCGATCAATTTTTTTTTACAAATCTATATGAGATTCTTGTTTAGGACCTTCTAAAAGTTGTTGAATAATTAAGATTCAGTGGTAGAATTCATGATCATTTCAGTGCCACTTTCATTGATTTAATCCTTAAATATGACACCCCTACCAATTTTGATGGATTTTGGCCCGTATCTTTGTGCAATGTTATATATATGATTATTGCCAAGATCATTGCAAATAATCTTAAACCAATTTTCTCAAGGAATATGTCAAAGGAACAATTTGCTTTTCTTGAGGGACGATATATCCACGGGGCCATTGGGATGACATAAGAAGGAATCCATAGCTTGAAAAATTGTAAGCAAAAGGGTTTGGAAATAAAGTCGAATATTTCAAAAGCATATGAAAGGGTCAGTTGGATCTATCTACAAATGATTTTAACTCACATTGGCATGATGAGCTGCATTTATTTTGTATCCTTTGTTGTGCTTATAAATGGAGCAATGAAATCTTTCTTTCATGCACAATGACGTCATCGTCAAGGATGCCCTCTCTCCCCTCTATTTTTCCTACTTATGGCTAAGGGGTTAAGCAGACAATTATATGATGCAAAAATAAGGGGATCTTTAAAATATATTGATATTGGTGATCTCTATCACATCACCTATTTATTATTTGTAGATGATGTCTTGTTGCTTTCTGAAGGGTATCAACATGATGTGGCAACCATAAGGGAGATACTCTTTTTATTTGAAGCAGCTACAGGAACGCAAGTTAACCAGATGAAGTCATCCCTCTCTTTCAATAGTTTATCTAGGGAGGCTCAAGGATCATCCATCAAACATTTCCCTTCCAATTCAATCCCCGTAATGAAGGAATCAAATATTAATGGTTTTTATCGCAAGCCAAATGATTACAGAAAGGTTGAATAGCAATGGCTCTTGGTAAAAATTGAAAACAGGCTAAAATATTGGTGTTTTATATGGATCTCATGGGAAGGTAGAATGATACTCACCAAATTGGTCCTCGAAGCGATCCCAATATTCTAGTCATATCTCTCTTGGATCGCCAAAGGAACTCTTTCTCTGTTCCAGAAAATTTGTTTCCGATATCTATGGGCTAGTTAAGAGGAAGGCAAATTATTTCATAGGTTAAGTGGGACAAAATTGTTGAAGGAAATGTAACTAGGTTCGATCTTCATAAATGTAATTTTGATATTTGTATTTATTCAAGAAAAGAGAAATTATTTTTATAGTTATAGATTTGAGGCTTTTGTGATCTGCATTTTGTGTGGTGATATCTTTCGGATTCATCGCATCCACGTTTTTTGTAATCGGCGTTTCGAACCAACCTTCATGGTTCATCATCACGATCAGATGAGTGAATAAGTCAGATATTAATGGGGTAATAAATAGAGGAGAGGGTTGGGATGGGAATCTATGGAGTTGACAAGTTTGATAATGATATGAAACAGATTTAGTTTAATTTATTGATTTTATTAATATTTATTAATGACTATTAAATTTTTACAATTGTATTTTTAGTTATTGATTAAATGATTAAAATTAAATATCATGACCTAATATTATCAATGATTATTAACTAACTAATTGTTTTCTGCATAATTAATTAGTTTTTGTTAATTACAAGATTTTTAATGACTGATTTTTAGTATTGACAATAATGTTTAAATGTTGTATGATTAAAAATATTAAATTATAATTAAAACCTTAATATTTATATGCATTTCTAATTGAATATTTATTATTTTCATAATGATAATGAACTATCTTAATCTAATGTTCTCAAATTTATGGAAATATATAATTCTCTAATTGATAATTATTAAAATATTTTGTTGGTGATCTTGCTAAGTCTTGATGTTTATGGACTATTATTATATCCTTATTAATTCATAATTATTAAGATATTTTGTTAATGATGTTCCTAAGTCTTGATGTTTATAGATTATTATTATATCTTTATTATTAATTTTTATGTATTGATTTATAAAGTTTTTTAGTTTTTAAGTATACTTGATTGGGATTGAGATAACTAAGGTTTAATTAAAATTAAAATTATTTTAATTTTAATATAAATTTAAAGATTGAAAGAGTAAATTGATACATTCTTGCTTATTGTTATTAACTCAAATATTATTTTAATTATATTTAGGGTTTGGTATACCATAAGGAGGACCAAGGGATAATGAGGCAGGGAGCATGTAGGAGAAGGTAGAATCCCTAGTTAGAGTGGGAATCCAATTATCACTTATTTTCCAAACATCATCGCAGTTGAGGTTGTTAGGGTGTTTTCCTATTTTGATGGCTTCTCTAAATTGTCTATGGTGATAATGATCAATTTTTGCCACAACACAAGAGTTTCCGATACAAATGTGATGATTGGTTTTGCTAGAGTGCTCGGCCAAAGCTGAGGTTTTGGAGCGGTTATGCTTAATGTCAATGACATGTTCCTGAATCCTAGTTAATATATATCGACCAATCTCCCCAATGTAGGTTTTGCCACAAGAACAAGAAACCAAATAAACCCCTTTGTGGTGTTTAGCATCAATAGGATCTTTTACCGATTCCAGACATATGTTAATGGTATTCATGTAGGTTTTAACCCTGTACAGAAATTACCTGCATATGAATTCTAAAACATAAAAAATAAACAATGTGAGAGCATAACACATAAAACACATATACACAGAGATTTTCCCCTGGATACCAAAATCAGGACTACCAGATTGATTTTTCATTATGTTCCTTTCAATGTTACAATACATATTTATACATGCCGAAGCATCTAATACCATGGACCAAAAACCATCGTGTCCAAAACCATGTGTGTAAACCATGCACAAAACCATAGGTAGGTCCACCCAACCTAATATAGGGTCCAAACCCGCCCCCTTCAAACCCCCCTGTGACCCCCCAGATTCGTAATCGGCGCAACGAAGGGGGGGCTTCGCCCCCCCTCTAACCACCCGGCTAACTACATAGGGTAGTCGTGGAAAGAATATAACACAACCCAACATTCTCCCACTTGTTGTTTTATTTCCACAGGGGGCCACAAGAGAGCATAGCCATTTATCTAGCCCTGGAACGCCCATTGTTTATCTACACCAAGAGAACTTCTCAGAGCTCACATATTTTTCAATGCATCTGCAGTATTCTTCAAAGTGTCCACCTTTACCAGCAACATCTTTTTGTCTTCTATCATATCCCTCTGTTGAAGCCTCGAAAATCGGGTCAACAACAAGGGAGATACCCACCCGGTCCGGACCTTGGTTGGCAGCTCCTTATCCGTTTGGTATAACGGGTTCGACTGGGGATGACGGGACCAGTTTCCCGACCTTGGGTGTGTGTGTGTGTGTGTGTAGAGTTTAGACTATGATGATCTAAGAGGAATTTAAAGCTAATCTAATTTAGACTCTTTAAATTAACTCTATGCTATTGTAATCTAATGAGAAACAATATATCTAATCTACACTAACCCGGGGTATATATCTCCTATTATGCGATCTAAAAAGATTTCGAATAATAACTGGTAATAAAGATCATTCAACGATCATAAGAATAGAAATCATTAAAGATAAACTATTTTGCATAAGAAGTTAGGCAAAACAATTATGAGCAACATATCGCATAATAAGTTATTCATATGTCAGATACAAACAATATGATTCCACCGTACAAAAGTGCCAAATGATAACCCATACATTTATATAATGACATATAAACAACTGAAACTATAAATCACTTAAAGAACATAAGCAGAAATAGTCAAGAGATAAAAGTACCATTTATGACTGGTTCCTCTCATAAGCTTCAAGCAACAATGATTTATCTCTCCTTGTTCTAACATCTACTAAGAGTACAGAAGTGCAACATCAGTAGCAGATATCAGATGCAAACATTAATAAACCTTGATCCATCCATTCATCAAAACCACCTCCGAGGGCGCAAAAGTGCATATTCTGAGGACGATTTTTTGACAAATCTCCGAACCCTTCTCTAAATGCCTGAGAAGGGTTTAAATACTGCTAACTAATTAACTTGATTACATAAATTTAGGATCCGGTTTTCAAATGACCATCCCTCTGATAAAGCAAATTATTTCTAAAATTAAATCTGATTCTAAACTATTTTTCTATTTTCTCCTTAGTGTTGTAAGCATGCAACGTTTGTTTGAGAAGAGTCGGTTGGTGGCCTTTCCCTTTCGTGCGTGCTATAAAAATAGAAGTAACAAGGGCTGGCACCACTTTTTGGTAAACTATCAGATATTTTAGAGAATCTCCCGCTGACTGAGTGTATATTTGGTAATAACCCAAATTTCCTTCGAACTGGTTCTACTTTTGCTATTTTGGTTTCTGTCTTTGCAAACGATTTGATGAGTCAGAAGACTTTACTTTTCGAGCAATTCTCTGGACTTAAAACTGCCTTCATTATTTGTGGCGGGCTTTTCTGGTGTGTAAGTTTCAGGTCTTTCGGTAATCATGCTGCTTTTGTGCGCCTTTGATTCTGAGCTTCAGATGACCTATCGGTCATTAGCATCCGTTGAGTGGCACTCTGGAATCTGTGGTCCTATCGTGTGCGGCACCCGCTTCTGAAGAGGTCTCTTCTGTGTTCTCCGAGCATTGGCGCTTTCCCCTTTTCCTTAGATCTTTCCTGCAAAATTGCTCCATGTTATCTCCTACTTTATAGTTTGCGTAAAGGAAAAGAGTAAATGAAAATAAAGATTGATATGAAAGCTTCAGATCTTGCGTGTGCATAATCATGACATTCAAAGTGAATTGACTCTTCGAAAAACAAAAAGCATCCATTCGTACAATCATTATTTTCTTTTTTACAGGCGCACGCTTAATTCTGATTAATGGACAGCTTTCCTTGAATACTGTGCTAAGAAAAGTTCGCGCTCATCGCAAATCGCAGATTTGTGTTATAGTATTGTGGTATTGCAATATCGGATCATCGCAGATCGCGGATTGTGGACCATAGATCGCAAATCGCATATCGCAGATATTAGTCATTGTGTTATGCTCTACGTGATTGCTGCGATATGCGACATCGCACATCGGCCGTCGGGGATTTCTTAAGCTTCTCCATTTAAGAGCGCTTATGGTAAATGCGATGCGATGAATTTAGCATCGCTTCTTCATGGTTTGATATGCTCACAAAAGAAGTGTTTCCTTTGCTTTGCTGCGATAAGATTCTAAGGAAAAAAACAAAAATATTCATGGGGATTTTGTTTGAATTTTTTACTAAGGGTCCCCCATTTGCTTGGTGTTGTTGCTAATACCAAACAAAAAGGGGGGGTTGTTGGTGACCACAACAATGGCGATTCACTGGGAAGAACCAGTTATCTCTGACTTTCTATTGAACTTCAACTTCCGAAACAGAAAAATTTTCGTCAGTCTAAACTTTTTTATGGACAGATAGAGTACATTTGTCTTATCCTATCAATGATACTTTATTTCAACCTTTCTGTATTCCATTCGTTTGCTTCCTATGGTTTAGCCCTTGTATTTACACCAGCCATTACTTGGTCCCTTTTAAAGATAAAATGAGGTCATCTCTGCTATGCTGGTCATTTAAAATATACTTATTTACCGTAGGTAGAGCCTCTGCTGCCAGCAGGTGTCGATAGCCTCGACAAGGTTACCTGTTACCCAGCAATGATCCTTTATCCTGATTAAAGCTATCTACAACTTTTTCAGAGAGAAAACCATTTTTATACTTTTTCCTTTTTTATTCTCTAAAGAACAATGTCTTGGTTTGGTGGCCAATTTATGACACAGTCATTCACTTGATTTACACTTTTGCTGAACAAGTTGGCTCATGATGAGACCCTTTGTCTTTTGATTGCAACAATCTTAAGTCGTTGCCCTGTTTTGGTGGACAGTATTGGCAAGGTCAGCAAGTTATAATATATGTGATCATGATAATTCGGCTCGTGATGAGACCTCTTATTCTTTGAGATACATATTGCTTTCTCGGATTACTTCTCTGAATGCTGCGATTTCCTTTAGCAGGGAGGAAACCATTGTTTTTCCTTAAGAAAGTTCTAGACAATAATAATAGAGTTTGAAAAATAGCAGTTTTACAGAGAATACTCATTTTATTATTGGTACCTTTCATTGTGCTGATATAAAACAAGTTTTTTTTGCCAAAGGTTGCTTTCATAAAAAATTTGAAGTCAGAACTAGTATCATATCTAGGGTAAAGTTGGACTTTATTCGTCAATAATAAAGATCATATTTTCGAAAAAAAATTACTGTTTGTACAAGTGAAAAATCAAAATCTAACAGAGGATCTGGTGTCCATTTAACGTGAATTCCTGTAGTAATCATCTACACTGGTTTTATTTCTAAGAAAGAAGAAAAACAAAAGCTATCCTACAAAAATTTAGAAGAGTTATCTTCTATGGAAAGTATATTTTCAGGATTTGTCCATTAACAGGCAAAGAATCCTTTCTACCTGCTAAATCCTGCAACACAAA
>APFE031004504.1:4767-23779 GCA_000404065.3 Pinus taeda | reverse complement strand
TGAAGATCAGG
Organism: Pinus taeda; assembly: GCA_000404065.3. NCBI lineage: Eukaryota > Viridiplantae > Streptophyta > Pinopsida > Pinales > Pinaceae > Pinus > Pinus taeda. Next base: position 23,768 of record APFE031004504.1, on the reverse strand, counting down.
TACATTATAAGTTGATTTGGTCATCTCACTATCATGGTTATTTTGAGGTCGAATGCAGTCAAGAGCCTCCAATATCAGAAAGGAAAATTGATTGGCTTTATTGGAAATATCATGTTGTTTGAGCTACAAGTGGAGCTTGCAGCTGATAGGGTAGGTAGGAATGTGCGAATAAGCTCAGGGTAGGATGACTGAGCATCTGTTTCAGTAGGTGCAGTTGGAATTCTTCGTTTAGAAATCATTAAAGGCTTGAGGAGCAAATTGGGCAGAAGCTCAAAGTTTTCTTCTAGAGGATGGATAGCGGCACTGGAGCTACAGGTTCTTAATGTACCGCAAGGGCACACTATCCCTAGTGGAGCCACTGTTATCACTGTAAAACTTCCTTAAAGAATTTGGACAACTTACATGGTTTCTCAATTCTTGTATCAGTCATGGTCAAGTCATGGTGAAGTCATTTTTATGTTTTAGAGTCTAATTCATAGGGTCAGAGTCTCATGTCCATATTCAAATAAAGTTTCATAGCCTCATTCCATGTCCTAAAATCCTCACCATGTGTTTTGACATCAGTTTGATTCCAAAGGATTCATGTTAGTCTTGGTCTATTCTTTCCATGGTTGTTTCCGTGTCTAAGATCTATAAAAGAGTCTTGTTGGTATGGTCAAATAGGGTCAACACTCCGTTCTTGCCCATCACTGGTCCCACATCACCTAAAATTCCACATGTCAAACTTGTGTCAAGGTTTTCATAGTTAAAAACTCACTCTAAGTGTTTTCGTAGCGCGCTACGAAACTCCTGTAGCAGCCTGTTTTAGCAGAGAAAAACTATTTTTACTAGTCAACTTACAGAAGCTTTCCTGAGTAGCTGAGAACTCCATTTTGCAAACTGAAATAGGTTTTTCTTCCTAACATGTTACACTACAAAAACATCTTTCAGTTTCTTCAAATCCATTCTTAGGTGGGAGAAATGAAAGACTAAACTTGCGCTATGAAACTGCTGTAAGTGCAAGTTTTTCACAGGCATATTTCTCTGTTTTACACCGGTTTTTCAAAGGCATATTATGGGAGGTAGGGACGGTGTTTCAAAAAACCAAGAGTGGTTTTTTTTCATCACGGATCGGTTCACAAAAACCTCCTTCAGTTTCCTAAAATACATCATGAGCTGGGAGAAATAAAGGACCAAACTTGCGTTACGAAACTGCTGTAGGTGCAGTTTTTCAAGATCAAAGTTTCCTGTTTTACACGTCTTCTTCAAGGATCGATTCTGGACAGCTGGAGAAGTATTTTACAAAAAAAAGAGAGGTTTTTGTTCTAGAAATCCTGGACTATAAAAACCTCCTTCAGTTTCGAAAAATGTGTCATGGATGAAGAGATAAAGGCTTTGTCACACATGCCATTTTCAAGGATCCTAAACCTAAAAACAAGGAAACATGTTCCCTAATTTCTAGGGTTTGCCTTCAACAGTCAGATGACCACGTGGGAGGCTTCATCAAGTTCGATTTCATGGAGTGTTAGGTGTCAAAGAATGCTTTAAATGTTTAGATATGGTTGTAATAATCATAATAAGGAGTTACACTCCTAGTTGTATTAGGTCTCTAGGACTCCTAGTTAGGTGTCATTTGCATTTAATAGTTAGTTTTAAGTATCATTAGGTGTCATAGTAGGATGAATTCAAATTTCCCTCATGCTTGAGGAGGAATCCAAGTTATGTAAAGAGCTCTATATATAGCTGAAGCATCAATGTACAAGGGGTTGGAAATTTATTGAAAAAGCTCTGATATTTGGCTTATGTAAAGACTCTTTTAGTAATACAAGTTTAGCTTTGCTTCTCAGGATTCATGAGGGATTTGATGTTTCAGAATATGTTATGTTATTCTTTTCCTAATATTTGCAGTGGTATGAATGTATAATCACTCAGAATTCACTAAATGTGCTCTGACTTCCTGTATACATTCATAGACTGTGTGGTCCCATATCTTCTTGGTATGTTCTGAATGTGTTGAATGTTGAATGCCCTGACTTCTATGTAAGTTTAATACCATTGTTATACTGAAATGATGTTGACTCCATAATCCCAATGGATAGTTGCTAAATTTGTTTCCTCCATTCATATTTTTCACAGTTGTTCTACAAGAGTTAGCCATCTAATCTTTAATCAAAATCATTAATCCATTTAGAGAGAGCCCTCTCAGGTTGAGGAGGCTAAGCCTTATCCTAAAGTAGGTTTGAAACAGTTACTTGAAGTCTTCCTGGTCTGCAGCCTTCCAGGGTCTGATTTTGAGATAATAAAGAGAATACTAAAAGGTTGAGAAAATGTGGATGAATTTACAACACGGTGGAGCGCTCTTTTCAGGCTTCTTTAAATAAGTTTTGCAGGTACTGTATGCTAAGAAAACAACATTAGTAAATTTGCTAAATAAAAAAAGCCAACAACTTCATTACACTCATGTTGATAGAATAAAAACATTCATGAAAAATGAAAACACAAGAAAGAAAAACATTTCCGCAACTACTCCAAAAGTTGAAATCAAAACTACTATGTATTCTATAATGATTACAATGTCACTCATCAGACCTGGACTTTGACCCTCCAAATCCATATAATCAATTTTTTCCAGATTTTAGCCTCAATTTCTAGCCTAAGTGTCCAAGAATGTGGGTTACAAAACTATTTTTATAGATAGTTACGTTGCTGTCTCTTTTCACCAATAAAAGTTCTTTCTTTTTACATATACGTGGTTTTATTTTAGGTTTTTTGAAATATTTTATAATTTAATATTATATATAACATAATATATAATACTATATCATATTTTGATGTCATATACAAGAAATACATCCTTTAACAAGATTATGTACATTGCATATTGAAAATATATGGAAGTTTTGAATCATATAAAAAGAGATTTGGAGTATAATAAAAATATGCATGGGTCCCATCAAGCTGCAGTTAGATAGTCTCCAACAAAAGATTGTATGGTTTTATAAAACCCCAAACTGCCTCCGGGATCACCTTAGGAGTTTGTGAAATGGAGAAGAGGTGGTGTTATTCCTCCAATGCCCAGCACAGGTCTCCAAATAATGCTACTTTGTTTCATCAATATTCCGAAATAGAGTGTCAGTCCAAACACTTTCTCAAGAATTGTTAAAAATGTTGAATGCATCCTTGGGCCAGGCTTCATTAAGGTGAAAGCATGGTTAACCATTAATCTCACCCTCACCTAATGTAGCTAGCCTCAAATTCTTCCATTCAGGTGAAAGCATTGTCAACCATTAATCTCACCCTCACCTAATGTGGCTCGCCTCAAATTCTTCCTTCAGGTGAAAGCATTGTCAACTATTAATCTCACCCTCACCTAATGTAGCTAGCCTCAAATTCTTCCTTTGCTGAGGATGAAGCGAAGCAGGAAACTTCTATGTCTTTAATTGGATGTCTCATCTAATCACCTCTATATTTAATGTCTACCCATGTATGGCCACCAAATCCAGGTAACATCTTCTCTTTTGAGCCTATTTGAAACCAAGCTTTTTCTTGCAAAATTAGCCATTTTAGCATTTGATGGCCTCCAATATCACTGGTGCTGAAAAGTTGTAACATTGGTGCTTCTTTACAAAAGATGTGATAAATCACCGTCCCAGTCCTGTAGCTACCTCTTGTTGGTTGAAATAAAGGGCGAACACTGCAATAGAGCTATAGTAAGCATCTCCGGAGCTCTGCCAACTTTTGTTGACATAGACAATGAGACTACTGGTCAACCTGGAATCCAAAGTCCAGTTATGGCCAGTTTTCTCCATTCTGAAAACCCTTCGTATCCATGTAACCACTTCATGGGAAGAGGGATTTGCAAGTTTGAAAAAATTAATAAGATCATAGCATGTGGTTCTGATATTGAGCTTGTCGTGGTTCTACGGAAGAATTGGCCTAGAGGTATCGAGAGAAGGCGTAACGCTATGGAGTTTTATCATATACTCTGTTTCCGCTTGCTCTTCCCTAGGCTCTACTTCCCCACCACCATGACTATTTCTTCCTCCACCCTTTTCTTTCTCCTCACTACTTCATCTTCTTTGACGTCGTCATCATGGATGATCAATAAAACTGCTATACACAGTTTCACTACTAGACCCTACTTCGCGGCTGTGAATAAGGAGAACTCCGACAGCAAGGCTAAATTGTTAGTGGGAAAAGGAATTTATAAAAAATAGGATCCATATCTAGGTAACTTCGTGTCGAGTGTAGAGTTGCAGTCCTCCATCTGTCAACTTTGGTATAAATGTTGACATGTACCAATATTCGAATGATTTTCCAATGTGATGTTGAGATTTTCTGTTTTATGTAAAATAGGCAAAAATCTCAGTAGATGACAACAATAGGAATTTGTTGCTAGATTAGCTCCAGGTTGTTGGGAGGGAGTTAATGCATCCTAAATTTGATGTGAGAGGATTTATGAGGCAGTTAGATTCTCTTTGCTATAAAACAGGTATCCATACAGATTGTTTTTTGGTGTGAGAGTTTGTGAGGATTTGATTAATTATGTAATCTCCTTTTTGCTTAATAAAGATTGCCGATGCCTATGTTTGGTGGACGTAGCCCAAATTGGTTGGGTGAACCACGTTAAATTATTGTGTCTCCTGTGCATGATTACTTGCTGTGTATATGTTTTTAATCTGTTGTGCTTTGTTGGCTCTAACAAATGGTATCAGAGCATGTTGGAGTTGGAGGCTTGGTGCAGCGGAGGAGGTCCTGCGTGTAACATGTGTTTGTGTGGCTAACCGAGTGCTGCATACTGCGTGGAGGAGGAGCGTATATAACCTGCGTTGCTGATTGTTGAGTTTGCTGGTGCGTATGTCCCTTTGCTGCATGGAGACTTGCTGGAGGCGTGTTGGACTGCTGTTGACAACCTGTGTGGACCTGCGTATAGTTTGCTGAGCTTGCGTATGACCATTGCGTGTTGGTGCGCGGAGTTGCTAGTGCTGAGCGGATTCTCTGCGTGCATGGTTTCGTTGCTAGTGCTGTGTGGAGTTCCGAAGGTGCGGATTCTCTGTGTGGAGATGTCAAGAAATTCTTGATTTGCTACGCAAATTTCACAACTTGCGGAAGGCTACAGGTTTGTGGACAGATGTAGGACTGAATTGCTTCAAAACAGGTTCTAGTAATATGCAAATGTCCATTGCAAAATAATTCACGTATCAGAAATTTCCAAGAAACTCAATTACTAAAGAAGGATGCAGCTAGTCCATATACCTTTCTTTCACATAACAAATTGCATCTCATTACAGTAATTGTTCATTACATAAACTAACGAGATAGAGACTGCTAACGCGGTGGCCGAACTACTATTTCCTACCGAGGAAGGACAAACAAACAAAATTAGCATCAGCTTAGGGTCCATGCCCTTGTATACTCAATAAACAACAACCATGCATTAAATAAAAATTTCCGTAGCAGAAACTGATAATGGTTGCTAAACAACAACCATGCATTCAGATTAATCTCCACAACAGGAGCTGATAATGGTTGCAATAACGCATCACCTTGTATCTATATATATAGGTATCATTCATTAGTTGCATTGATATAATCATCTATCTTCCTTGTTCTGGCGGCAATTTGGGTTGTGGCCTGGTGAAGAAGTTTCCAATTCTTGGCTTGTGGATAAGCATATCACAACAACAAAAAGGTAACCTGGTTAACGACAACATGTGTTTTGGTTTTTTCTTTTGCAAACTAAATGGTGTAAGGCCTCATCTAGTATTTGAGTACAGTACAAAGGGCATAATTCTTTTTTTTTTGTAAAGGCATAGGCGGTTTTTTATTTTTGTGATTACCTTCTTTTATTTAAAAGTTGGATTTTGGAGATTATTGTGTTTTTTGGTTGATATAAGATGGCAAAAACTCAGAGTGCCTGGTTTGAAATTGAGAAGTTTAATGGTAAAAATAATTTTGAGATCTGGAAGGTGAAGATGTATGATTTGCTTGTCCAACATGGTGTGGCAAAGGTGTTGTTGGGAAAATCCAAACAGCCTTACAACATCACAGATAATGAGTGGGCCGAGATGGATGAAAGAGCGATAAGTGTTATTCGACTGTGTCTAGCTGATGATGTCCTGTTTAATATCGTGTCGGAGACAACAGCTGTTGGTTTGTGGACGAAACTGGAGAAACTGTACATGACCAAATCCTTAACCAATAGGATTCTCCTGAAGCGACAGATGTACAGTTTGCGAATGAAGGAAGGTACATCAATTGTTGATCATTTAAATGCTTTTAATACTCTTCTTGTGCAATTACAAAGTATAGAAGTAAAAATTCAATCCGAGGATAAAGCTATTACTTTATTGTGCTCGTTTCCCGAGTCATGGGATCATTTTGTTACTTCTTTAAGTCTTAGTTCATCAGAAACTATTGAGTTTGATGATGTAGTTGCATCCTTATTATCGGAAGAAACAAGGAGGAGGTCGCATTCTGAAACTTCTACATCAGAAGCTATGATGGTTAGAGGTCGTTCGAAAGAAAGACGTCCCAGGAAGCCGAGCGACTCACGTTCAAAGTCGAAAGGGAAGAAGAGTAAGCTAAAGTGTTGGTTTTGTGGCAAATCATGGCATTTAAAGAAGGACTGCTGGAAGCGACAACAACAAACTTCTAAAGTAGATTCTTCGACAGAGAAGAAGGAGGAAAATATGACAGATACAGGTTCGACATCTAGTTCAGGTATGAGTGATGAAGTATTATCAGTTAATGTGTCAAATCATGGTCAACATTGGTTGTTAGATTCCGGTGCATCAAACCACATGTGTATCCATAAATAATGGTTTAAGACATATAAATAAATTAATGATGGAGTTGTGTACATGGGTAGTGATGTAACATGTAATATTGTGGGGATTGGGAGCATACAACTACAAATGTATGATGGGACAACTAAACTGTTAACTGATGTGAGGCATGTACCAGATTTAAGGAAAAATTTGATTTCATTAGGAGCACTTGATTCAAATGGATATAAAACTGTAATTCAAGGTGGAGTAATGAAAATTTACAAAGGCATTTTACTAGTTATGAAAGCTAAGAAGGTAGGAAATCTTTCAGTCTAGAAGGAGGTTACAGGGTCAGATTATGTGTCTCGGTGTCTGAACATGACAGTAGTTCCATTCATTATGGCATCAAAGTTGGGGCAGCTGAGTGAAAAAGGGTTGAAAATTTTGGCTGTCGAAAGTTCTTCCAAATCTAAACTCTGAAAGTTAGATTTCTTAAGCATGTCTGTTTGGGAAAACAATGTAAAACAAAAGTTTAAAAAACAGGCAAACATACTAGTAAAGGAATAACTTGATAATTGCCATTCAGATGTTTGGGTCCAGCCCCTACAAACTTCATATGGTCGTCGTCATTATTTGTATCATTTATTGATCGGCTTTCTAGGGAAAGTGTGGTCTACCATGTGAAAAGAATCTAATGTTTTTTTCAGTTTTCAAGCAGTTTAGCAGCATTGGTAGAAAACAACATGTAGAACAATAAAATGTTTAAGAACTGACAATGGTGGTGAGTTTACTTCTAAGGAGTTTGACAGCTATTGCAAGGATGTAGGGATCGAGAGACATAAGACCACGATTTATACTCCTCAGCAAAATGGAGTTGGTGAACGCATGAATAGGACTCTTTTGTGCAGCGTACAAAATGCTACAGATTTATTATTATTGCATAATAACTCCAGTACTCTTCGAAATTTAATTCCAAATTATACCGGTATTTGCAAAACCGTCGCCACTTGGATCATTAAAAAGACTCCCTCAGTGTTATGGGCATCAACATTCATCAACTCTCATAATTTCGTTTGAGAAAGCATGTGCTTGTATGTATTCGCCAACTTAAAAACATATTTCTTCACAATGATGACTGAGTGCAATGACGAGGGTTCTTCGTCTTCATTGGAATTTAAATGTACAACCTCTTCTCAAAACAATCGTAAAAGGCTACATTGCACCATAAAACTTTATATTGGCGTTCCCTTTCATGAGATATGTCCCACAAGTTCCCACAATTTTTTTGGCTTGTATTCATGGGAGATAGGAGCTCGTCTCACGTATTGACACATTGGGCATAATGTATGTTGGAAAGGCGGAAGAGACAAATCATAAATTCACACATAAAACATCATATTTACAATGAATCTTGTGAAGGGTATTTATTTTTTTCCAAATAGTGATTTGCTTAAAATATCTTGACATGCACCCACATGCAACCACACACTAAAAGTCGTCTATCACTTGACTTGACTCAACCTTAACGTGACTTGACTCAACACTCAAATATTCACTTAACTTGACTCAACCACACACTAAAAGTTGTCTATCACTTGACTTGACTCAACACTCAAATACTCAATCACTCAGTTAACTTGACTTGACTCAACACTCAAATATTCACTTGACTTGACTCAACACTCAAATATTCACTTAACTTGACTTGACTCAACCACACACTAAAAGTCATCTATCACTTAACTTGACTTGACTCAACACTCAAATACTCAATCACTCACTTGACTTGACTCAACACTCAAATATTCACTTAACTTGACTTGACTCAACCACACACTAAAAGTCATCTATCACTTGACTTGACTCAACACTCAAATACTCAATCACTCAGTTAACTGACTCTCTATGTTTAGCTAACTCTACAATTTCTAACACTCCCCCTTAATTACGACCGTATGATTCAACATGACTTTTTAGCCAACTCCACATGTGGGAGTAATTACAATTTCTAACACTCCCCCTTAATTACGACTATATGACTCAACATGACTTAGTTATCACATAAACATGCCTACTAGTCTATGTCTCAGTTATGCTTACAATGACTCAAGACTTTCACAAGTTTGCATTTTCTTTTTCTTTTCTTCCAAATTTTAAATCCTCTAAATTGCTTCATTGGGTTCTTGTTATACGCTTTATTTGCTTGCTGCTGCTGCAATTTTTTTTTTGACTTGTCTTGAACTTGTTCTGCAAAACAATTGGTTCTTGTCTTCTACAACTTCCTCTTCAAATATTCGTTCAACCATGGACTGTTTCCATAACATTGCATCTTCAAACTTTCTTCTTTGCTTTGCGTCTTATGTTTCATATTCCTGATTTTCATTCTGCCATTTTTCTTGATAGAAGAATCTTATTTCTTTTTGACCACATTACTGAAAAATAGTTTCAATGCATTCATCTTTGTCTTCAGAAACATCCATATCATTTTCGCTTTCATCATCAGGTACTGCTGCTTTTTTCCTGTAGTCTACATCAAATTTATTAACAATCTTTCTTTCAACTTCTGCTCGCATGCTATTTTGAACACTTGCATATTTGAAAACAATGTTAAAAGCATCTTTAATATGACTCTCTTCAGCGAGAGCTTCCTGCTCTACATTTGCCTTTTCTTCAACTATTTGAAGGTTGTCTTCCACTATTACGTTGTTAGTGGATATTCTCATCAAAAACTTTTCAATCACTTTATCCTTCTCTTGATCATCAATTGCTGTTAGATGACATACTGCTTCATGAGCAGTTCCAACTGTTTCATATCTTGCTACTATGGTGACAACTTCACCCTTCAATGCTTCATCAAACATGGTGCTTACCATATTGCCATAATCAATACCCGTTTCAAAAAGGAAACCAAACATATCATCAATATAATGTTCGTCCACACTATGGTGGGATATCCGAGCATGCATGTGCTCATTGTCAATTGCATTGACAATTTCAACTTCACCAAATCCACCAGTGGCGGCTGGATTCATCGATTCACATATAACTTTGCAGTCATCATCCACATGTGTCTCATCATAGTGGGATTTTCCATCATCTGTATCATCCATATTATAGTGGATTCCTTGAGCATTAATATGCTCTTTCTCTGTTTCATACAGAAAGGCTTCAACTTCTCTCTCTGCAATCTTTGTTGCTTCTTCTTTATCCATATGCATGCTTGCATAATGGGTTTCAATTTTATGGTATTGACAATCATCATCCACTTTTGAGTGGGTTTCTTCAAGCTCTGTTTTCCTCTCAGAGTCTTGCTCATATACTCTTAGATCTGCGACTAACTTCTTTTCTTGTGACATAACCTGCTATTGCATGTCACTCTCCTTTGTGCCAAACTTTGCTTCCAAGATCTTCCATTCTTCCTTGAAAGTTGTAGTTTTTACTACCTTGCACAAACGCTTCTCATCTAATGCATATCTTATAAAATTCAATGCTAAAACATCACATACTGCATCATATGGGTTATTAGATTCATACTCAATTAACTCTTTATCTCTAAGAAAAGTTAGCATCTAGATAACCCAATGATCAAAATATTCACCTATAAACATAGGAGGTGGTAGCAGATCAAACCTACACCAATCACCCTCGATTTCTTCTTTGTCTTCTGCTAGACTTCTTAGTTCCTCGGTTGTGGCCTGAACCTCTCTAGCCATGAAAATGATCTTTGCCTCTTCTTTTCAATTTCTTTTTTTAATATGCTTCAATCGCGCTTTATGACCCATGACTGCGGTTTTTCTTTTTCTTATAAATGCTTCACTGATTGCATGAGACTATCTTCCATATCGCCTCCAAAAAGAAATATAATTTTCAATATCCACTCGGTTAGGCACAATCTTCACCCAAAAACTATTATACTAGACAAAAACCCAAATAATTTTGTAGACTAATAGACTTTACAAAGTCCTACATTCTCTTGCCAATAAAAATATTTATAAACCTTTTCATAAAATCCCTTGATTATTTCTTTATCTTCTACTTTTCATAAAAAATAACTTAAAAAATCTCCCAAAAATCTTCTTTATACCTTTCAATATCTTTACAACAAGCCACTTATAAAAGAAAACCTTTATAAATCCTTTCTCAAGTCTTTATAAAATATATTTTTAATAAAAGCTTACCGAACCATTTTAAGAGGACTTTAACAAACCCTTTTTTAATGTGCTCCTTAAAAAAAAACCTTTTCAAAAGACATGCACTCACTTAATTAATTCAATAAGAACTCAATCCTAATACGTGACTACTAACTTTCCATATGATATGCTTTCTCCTTTTTAAAAAAAAAATACCATCTCCACTTTATTAACGCGGGTTTTGATGTAGTTCGCCCGCGTACTATCACTGCCCACGATAAGAAGACCCACTTTATTGCTCAATGATCGACAATCTATGGGTTATTGCTCAACCGCTGTGGTGAAACTTTCGAAACTTTCAATTGAGAAATCTGCAAGTTTCGACTACAAAATTTCTAGTTGTTTTTCTCAATTTCTAGTTGTTTTTTTGCTCAGATATTAATTTGTTGGAAAAGCGGAAGATACAAAATATAAATTCACAGTTATTGCTTTTTTATTGAATTTTGTAATACTTACAATGAATCCGGTGAAAGGTATTTATCTTTTTTAGCTTGTTACTTGTTGAAAATATCTTGCCATGCATCCACATGCAACCACACACTAAAATTTGTCTATCACTTGACTTAACTCAACACTCAAATACTCAATCACTTAGTGCACTGACTCTCTATGTTTAACCAACTCTACATACAAAAGTAATTACAATTTCTAACATTATGCCGCTTTCTTAGTTCATAGGCTCCTCGAGCACCAACTCAGGTCTGATCTCACATCCATATGGTTTTTTTATTTTCCATATTATAGGTCTGATCTCACATCGAGCAATAAACAAAAATATAATTCTTTCATATCCCTGACTTCCCGAAACTTATTTTGATATGTAGTGTAAGCATTTGGTGTTATTATGAGATTTCTCCCTTGGATGTACTTTGCAGTTTATAATGAAGTTCCAAGATAATGCGATAACAATTATTGAGGGACTCATTAGTCACATTTTTCTCCCTTTGTAATGCGAATACATCTAAACCATATTGATTAAAGAACACGCATAATAAGCGCTTGTATGCTTCCATAGTTTAACCAATTATTGACGCGTTGTGCGAGTGTCATCTTCTTCGTACATCTCCTCTTAGTTCGAAAAATATATGCCGAGCCTCTTTGAGACTTAATCTCGGCTTGATAAATGATAAACTCCCACACAATGACTTTCGAGGCTTCAAAAGAAAAACCTTGCAGATTTTTTTAAAAATTTTCCGTCACATGTAATCGTGAGCCATGATGAAATTTTTGCTCTCCTTGGAGGAATTTAGCTGCAACATCCTAGATTCAATGGGGGGCAACACTTTGGTTGCAAAGCGTTGAGAACAAGATTTTTTAAAATTTTTTCTATCACGTGTAATCGTGAGCCATGATGAAATTGTTGATCTTTTTGGAGGAATTTAGCTGCAACATCCTAGATCTAATTGAGGACAACTCTTGGTTGCAAAGGGTGTAGACTAGTTGGCCTCTATTGGGAATGGAGTTAGACCAAAAACTAAACTGATCTTAATTTGAAATCTGTGACAATTCCAACCTCTTTGAAATTTTTGTTTTCTATACTTTACTCTCCTCTCTTTTAACTGAAACAAAATTTCTTGAAAATCGAAAACTAAATGCTCCTTTTATGAGCTTATTTATATACAAGTCCTACTTATATACAAGGTTGAATTCCTTTAGGTGAACTTAGTCTTCCAATGGTACCAACCCAACAGTGTTGGACCTCATGGCTATATAGTGACAACATTTAGAAATTAAAATAACCATTCACCACATGAAATTTTGAGATAAAACAACTAATACATGCCCTATAATAAATTCCTGTCGCTGACAAAGGAAATCTTCCATATAATCAACTATTCGATCATAAATTGTATGAGAAAATCTAACAACTTCCTCCTTTTCTTACATAATCTGTTGACATCTATCTCTTTGCACAAGGCAGCCATAGTCCATATTAAGAGTTGTCATTGATGTAAATCTATATCTAACCCTAACCCTAATCCTAATCCTTTCCTGGTCCTAACCTTTCGTCCTAATCATTTCATGAAACCCTAACTCTAAGTCAATACCTCAAACCCTAACTCCAATCCTTGTCCTAATTCCTTATATATATTAAAAACCCTAGCTATATAAAAATTCTTAATCCTTATTTCCTAACTTATTCATATATTAAAAACCTTCATAATCCTTATTTCCTAACTTATTCATATATTAAAAACCCTAACTATATCTAAATTTCCTAATCCTTACTTGCTAACTTATCCCTCATCAAAATTACCCTATATTAAAAATACCCTAATCATCATCACAAGGAATCATATATATCATTTACCTTTCTTAATTTTCCTCATACTTTTCATTAATCTTACTGTTGGCTGCACTTCTTCACATCGACTCCTCCATGGGTCGATTATACTTTTGTTAAAACACATATAAATATGGCTCGACTCTCTCATTATGGTGTGGATTTCGATCAAGTAGGACAAAAGGGTGGTTCACAACTCATGAACTTGAAGATAAGGTTGAGGTGGTGGAAGTTTAGATTTTTGGAGCAATGTTTTCTAGTGATGCATTGTAATACTCTCGAATCAACGATACTATCCCTCTACACAAACACAAACCTGTGACAATTTTGGACTTATAATTATTTTTTTTATATTTGAACTAGTGGTGCTGTGATGCTCTCTACTCGTGACGATGTGATGATCTTGGACCTGTAATAAAAATTTGGTGGATTTTTATGGGTTAAATACAATGCAGACATTTGATTTGTGGAACACAAACACAATTTGTGTGGAAAACAATCACCGTTTTTGTGGGATACATACAATGACACTTGATTTGTGTGGAACACAGACACTTGTTTTGTACATACACCACAGTGATATTACATCAATTACTGTTTAGAGATTTGGAAATACGTGGAGCTGTAGTTCAAATATATTTTTGGAGAATCTCTGTGGCATTGAATATTGTATGTTGAATCTCCTATAAAGAACCTAAGACATTGAAGATCAAACACCTGTTGAAACAACATCAAGTATCACAAAAATTGCAAGCTGATGAGGAATTTCCAATGAACATGAAGTGAAGCATTGAGTCCTAATGGTAACACTGTAATCCTTGGTAGCATTTTATTCTAGGGTTGAAGCCCTCCAACTTCTCTCTCTATTGAATAGGATTAGAGTCCTTAGTGTTGGAGCCCTAAAACCATTTCAAAAACTAGGATTGGTGTCCTTAGGGCTGGATCCATAAAAGTTTATTTTACAAGTTGGATCTTGTAACCATTGTAAAGAGGATTTGTGTCCTCATCTATTTTTCAATAAAGTTATTTTGTTTACTTTCTGGTTCTAATTGTGAAAAATATTAACTAGCATTAATAATAACAATTGAATGAAATATTCATTCACCCCATTCTCAATATTTCAACAATTGGTATCAGAGCCAACTTCTTCATAATCAACCTAATATTTGGAAGAATGATTCCTAGTCACAATGACCAGTAAAGATGTAGGAAAATCCCTCAATTTGATGGAACAACTTTTGTTGTTGTTGGAAAGTTAGGATGAAATTTTATTTGATGTCTCTTGGACTAGATGTATGGAAATAATTCCTATATGGTTATAAAGTTCCACATTCCCCACCAACAGATCAGGACAAAAGAAAAATATATATAGTGAATGCCAAAGCCCTAAATTCCATAACAAGTAGAATTTATGATTCAGAATTTACAAAAGTTATGAAGTACGAATCCACCAATGAAATGTGGGACAAGCTAGTTTCCATCTATGATGGAGACACCAAGGTCAAGAAGGAAAAAATCCAAACTCATAGAAGACAAATTGAGAGCCTTAAAATGAATGACGAGGAAGAAATTCCATCCTATTTTCTCTAAGTGGATGAAGTTGTCAACTCACTCAAGGGTTTAGTTGAAAAAATTGAAGAAAGTACAATTATCCAAAAGGTTTTGAGATCACTTCCATAATGTTTTGATTCCAAAGTCAGTGCCATGGAAGAAATAAAGGACTTGGATACCCTAACAATGGACGAACTTCATGGTATTCTCATTGCATATAAAATGAGAAAAGGAATCTCAAACCCTAAGGAAGCTGCATTCAAGGCTTCAAAAACTTTGAGAAGAGGGAAAAGTTGTAATTGTAGCAGTAAGATTTCGATACTGAAACCAAATTATTACAATTTTTGAAGAAACTAAGGAAAGGGTACAAACTCAAAGGAAAGTATCCTCTCATTTGTTTAAGTGTGGTATAATAGGACTTTATGCTGCAAAGTGTCCTTTCAAGCATGATAGTGATGATGAAGATGAATACAAAAAGAGAATATTCAAGAAGAACGAGTCAAATAAAAATAATTTATTTTCCAAACAAGATGACTCTGATGAAGATGAATTCAGGTTGGAAAAGAAAAGTTCAACTAAAAATACCTTCCTTCTCAAAAAGGATAGTGACAAGTCTAATGAAGAAGATGACTATGCTAGAAGCAATGCAATGTTATTCATGGCATTTACAAATGATGATGAATCCGAAGGAGAAGAAGAAGGAAATATGGATGAATTACTAATTTGTGTTGTTAGAGAAAATGAAAAATTAAGGAAGAAGGTCATTTCTCTCAAAACTGAAAAGGAAGAAGCAAAAAGGAAGGAAGATATTTTGAACAACAAACCAAAAGAAAGAGAATAAATGTGTGAGAAACTTGAAGCTGAAATTGTCTCTCTAAAGAAAGAATTGAATCATGTTAATAAGAGTTTGCAAAGTTATCAAAATCTTATCATCCTTAATACTCAAGGACCTCAACATGATAAGACTGGAATTGGTTTCAAATATGAGTCATCAAGTTCAAAGAAGAATGCTAATGAAGGAATTCATAAAATCTATGTTGACATCCTTTGCAATTATCCAAAAGAAGAGAAGTCATTCCACATAAAACAAAGATCCACCTACAACAGTCCAAGGAATGAAAGAAATATATCTCTAGGAAGGAATACTACATCAAGTCAAGGCTATCCAAACATGTATCAAACTATCTTTCTTGGTTATTGTTTCTATTGTAAAAGTTTTGGTCATCAAGATAAGCATTACAAGGTTTATAAGGATAATAGCTCAAGGAGATATAAGACCAATTATCAAAATAATATGCTTGGTTCAAAAGAACAAAGTCAAATAAATACCTATAATTCATTTGATCCTTTGTCTAAGTATGGTCTATAACGTTCCAAATGCAATAATTTAGGTCATGATGCACAAAATTGTCCACTTATATAAAAAAGGAAACAGTTGGAAAAAGGGGAACCCACTATAGATAAATGTGGTCTAGCTTTATGTGCACAAAGTGATGAAAATCAATGGTTTGTAGATAGTGGATGTTCAAGACACATGACAGGTGACCAAAAGAAGTTTATCTCATTAAATAAAAAGGATGGAAATGTATCCTTTGGAAGTGGAACTGCTAAGATTGCTGGAAAAGGGAGATTGACTCTTCTTAATGGAAAAGGAAAATCACAAAGCACACTACTAGTAGAAGGGATCAAGCAAAATCTTCTAAGCGTTAACCAAATTTGTGACCAAGGGCATAATGTTATATTTAGTACTAAAGATTGTGAGATAAGAAAATCCTCTTCAGGAGAACTTGTGGGAAAAGGAGTAAGAACACTAGATAACATATATATTTTGAGTAAAATTCAAGAAGAAAAATGCTACATGAGTCAAACAGATGAAATATGGTTATGGCACAAGAGATTGGAACATCTAAATTTTGACAATTTGGTTAAAATCAACAAAATAAATGCAGTAAGAGACATTCCAAAAATTTTAAAATCGCAACAAGTTGTTTGTGGCCCATGTCAACATGGCAAGCAAACTAGGACCTGCTTCAAGATCAAGGAATTCTCAGCATCAAAGCTTATGGAGATCATACATGTAGATTTATGTTGACTAACCACAACTCCAACTCTACAAGGGAAATGTAATTTTATCTATTTATAGATGACTATACTAGAATGATGTGGGTATTTTTTATAAAATTTAGATTAGAAACACTTGAATGTTTTAAGAATTTCAAATCTCTTGTGGAAAATGAAAAAAAAATAAAAAATGTGTGTCTTAGAATAAGGAGAGGTGGAAAATTTACTTTAAAATAATTCAATGAATTCTATGAAACACATGGAATCAAAAGAGAATTTTTTGTTGCTAGAACTCCTCAACAAAATGGAGTAGTTGAAAGAAGGAACATAACTTTACAAGAGATGGCAAGAACAATGTTGCTTGCAGATGATTTGTAGGCCAAATTTTGGAAAGAAGCAGTTGGAGTAGCATTGTATACCTTGAATAGAGCTCAACTTCGAACAAATAAGGATAAGACTCCATATGAATTATGGAAGGGAAGACTTGCTTCAATAAAATATTTTAGAATTTTTGGAAGTAAATGCTTTATGAAGATCAATGATAACTCAGCATGCAAGTTCGATTCTTGAGTTGATAAAGGAATATTTCTTGGGTACTCTATAAGGAGAAAATCATACAAATGCTACAATAATTTATTGCAGAAGGTGGTAGAAAGTATTGATGTAAAGATTGATGAGGAGCTTCAAGAAAAAGAAATTGAAATCCTTGAAGACGATCCTATTATTGGATAATATGAAGAAGATACTACAAAGGAAGAAAAGGATTATGAAAGTAAAAAAGAACCATCTCAAACTCCACCAAAAGTAAAATTTATACAAAAACATCATCTAGAAGAACATGTTATTGGTGATGTAGATGATGGAATACAAACCCAAAGAAGGATGATAAATATACCAAGAAAGAGTGATACTTCCCTACTATCTATGATAAAACCATAAAAGTTTGCCCATGTTGGTAAGGATCCTCATTAGATAAAAGCTATGGAAGAAGAAATGTATCAAATCGAAAAGACTGAAACATGGGAATGAGTACCTCATTCAAAGGATAAAAATATTATTGGAACCAAGTGGGTGTTAAAAAACAAAATGAAAGAATATGGATAGATCGTTAGAAATAAGGCAAGGCTGGTATGAAAATGATACTCAAAAGTTGAAGGAATTGAATTTGAAGAAACTTTTTCCCCGTGTAGCTCGATTGGAAGCTATAAGAATGTTTTTGGCATTTTATTGTTTAAAATGCTTCAAAGTTTATCAAATTTATATAAAATCAACATTTCTAAATGGCAACCTAGAGGAAGAAGTTTATGCGGAGCAACCTGAAGGTTTCGATCTAGTAGAAGGAAAATATTTTGTTTGCAAATTAAAAAAGGTATTGTATGGATTAAAACACGATCCTAGAGCTTGGTATGCAAGATTGGATCATTATCTACAATAAAAAGGTTTCAAAAAGGGAGTGGTTGGAAGCAATCTCTACATGAAGATAGACAAGGATAAACTACTAATCACACTTGTATATGTTGATGATCTAATTTTCGCCAGCAATAATGATGAGATGAGTCATGAATTTGCTCAAAACATGTCTAAGGAATTTGAAATGTCTATTATTGGTGAATTGTCTTATTTCCTTGGAATTCAAGTAACTCAAATTAAAGAGGCATGTTCATATCCCAAACAAAATATCTTAGAGACATGGTTAAAAGATATGGGATCGAAGAATGTGCTATTATGAGCACACCCATGACTACGGATTGCAAATTAAGTAAAGATGGTGAATCCCCTTCGGAAGACGTAACTCTTTACAAATCAATAATTGGATATCTTCTATACTTAATTGCTTCATGACCTGATATTATGAAAGCAATAGGAATGGTGGAAAGATTTTAGTCAACTCCTAAGGAATCCCATTTGATGTCTGTAAAAAGAATCCTTAGATATTTGAAAGGTACTTGGTGAGCTCCAGTGTTGTAGCAATAATGCTACAACTCTTGAGGCTTCATGTCTCTCATTTTATCAACCCGATTGTTCGTACAAACTTGGAAGTGACGGTGCTATATGCACAAGTAGTAGCTCTTGTCGCAGCTGTCACTTGGTCAGCTGGCACAAGTCCGCTAGGGCTCAAGCCAACTTCTATAGGCTCACAGAAGAAGCTTTATCAATGATGGACGA